>PVKC010002426.1:0-43537 GCA_004027635.1 Crocidura indochinensis
GGGTGGTCCTTGAGTGCACACATTGGGGGGGGGTGTGACCCAAACAACTAAAACAAAAGAAAAAAAGATTCCTCTAGGGCAGGGCCACAAAATGTTGTATGGAGGGCCACAAACAGCCCATGGGCCGTGAGTTTGAGACCCCTGCTACATGGTTGGTATCTCTAATCCCCAGGTGAAATACTATTTCTTTGATCATTAGACTGCCTCTTCCCAAAACCATCCATAAATTCCCTGAAGGTATTGACTCTGTTATGCCAGACCTAGGCTTATGAGGACATTAAGCCAGGAAGAAAATGATCAAGTCCTCCACACAGATTCTGGGGCAATCCCTGAGTGCTCACACAGGGGGCCAGCGAGGTGGGTTCTAGTGAGGAATTTAAAGGGGACCCGTGGCTTTCCCCAACCCTAAATCCCATCTTGCACAGGAGGGGTGGGTTTGGGGAGAAGGCTGGTGAACTTGTGGCTTCCAGCTCATTAAGTAACTCCTGTTCTGGGAGACGGAAGCTTTTGCCAGCATGGGGAATGGCAAGGCTCCATGTTGAAGGCCTTTCTACCAAGCCTGGGGGTGTTGTGGGGCTCGGGCTGCCCCCAATAGCTTTCCCTCTCCTTCCTCCCGGACTCTGGGGCTATCCCTGGACCCCCACACAGGGGACCAGCGAGGTGTGTGCCAGTGAAGAGTTTAAAGGGGATCCCAGGATTTCCCCAACTCCCACCCTGCACAAGAGGGACTGGCTTGAGGAAGTCACCGGCAACTTTTCTTCCCACCAGTGTCCATTTTCAAACTGCGCGGGAGTGAAAGTATAGATAGTGTAATAGGATATCCTAGGGTTTACTCTATATTTGCAATATACAGAGGTCTGTGTTGTATATTTTCCTTCCTCCCCTTGGCTCACCACCTTACAAACTCATTTTTAGTCCTTTATTCCCTCACCCCCACCACCTATTACCCTACATTTAACCCTTTTTACCCTCAGTTCTTGGTTCCTCATGAAGCAGATCATTATCCCCACTCAAGCCAGCTATCAACTAACTTCCAAAGTGGAAAAAATAGACGCTCAGCCTGAGAAGAAACCAATACTCTGTTCCTATTTATTTACACTCAGAATCCTCCTGTCCTCCACCTTCCTTCACTGTGTACCTGAGCATGCACCATACTCAGTTCTGAGAAGTCCCCACTCAAAGACATGTCCTGAGATGGGACTGCTGGGAGTTGCTTTGCAAACTCCAGAAGGCCAAATCACAGACCAAAGTGGTGTCCCGGATTCAACACCCTTCCCTCCTGACTATTTCTAAAGACATAAAGGGACATGTATATCTCCTTTGAATATCTTAAATGTATACCCTTAACAGCTATAACTCTCATTGAGTATCCTTTTATATAGTGACAATTTTACCCACTGCATTTTTTTTTCTTTGTGATCTGTTCAATAAGGAAATGTGATAGAAGAGTTTCTCTGTTAGAACCAAGTTGGACTTGTTCCCTTGGCCCCCAGATGCACCAATAATACCTTGTGGCTTTGTCATCTTTTGCATAGGCACAGTAAAATGGAAAAATATTTCATATGCAAACAGTTCTTATCTGATAGAGATGGGAACACAAATTTTGTAATGCAGTTGGGCCTTTTACCCTTAACAATGGCATAATGACTTGGCTCAGGCCTCAGAAGAATGGGCATTGCCCATATACCCCTGAACCATGGATACCATGCAGGGGTCCTCAAACTTTTTAAACAAGGGGCCAGTTCATTGTCCCTCAGATCGTTGGAGGCCAGACTATAGTAAAAACAAAAACTACGAACAAATTTGTTATGCACACTGCATATATCTTATTTTGAAGTGAAGAAACAAAATGGGAACAAATACAGTATGTGGCCTGCGGGCTGTAGTTTGAGGACCACAATTGTCTATAACAGTGGTTGGCAACCTTTTTTTTTTCAACTGAGCCAAATCTTGCCAAAACCATGATTGAAATTTATTTATTTATTTTATTTTATTTATTATTATTATTATTATTGTTATTATTTTGGTTTTTGGACCACATCCAGTGATGCTCAGGGGTTACTCCTGGCTACGCGCTCAGAAGTTGCTTGGGGGACCATATGGGAACTGGGGGATCGAACTGTCCTAGGCAAGCGCAGGCAAGGCAGGCACCTTACCTCCAGCGCCACCGCCCCGCCCCGATTGAAATTTATTTTGAGAGCCACACAGGGTGCGCACTGACAGAGGCTAGAAGCAGAGTCCTGCCTCCTGGAGCAGCTGACCGGCACACAGAAGAGCCAAATTAAAAGTGTAAAGAGGTATGTGGCTCACGAGTCTCAGGTTACCGATCACTGCTATCCCCCTCTTTTACCCCTCAGGCTGCTAGTGTAAGTGGTCCCTTCTGTGTCTAGTTTGTTGTAGACTGGGCATCTACAACATGTTGTCTATTTTGTCATTGGCTTTGGATTTGGTGTTTAAGTTTGATCCTTTTTTTATTTCTACTTAATTTCCATATGATTTTGGTCTTGATATTTTTAAGAGCCAGTTTTGGGATGATTTATTATTTGTCAATTCATGACTCAGAACAAACGAAACCAACTGGAATGGGTAAAAAGTCTGAAGTGAAGTTAGAAAAAAATGAGCAGGAACTGGAGAGATAGTACAGTGGTAGGGCTTTTAGCCTTGCACATGGCAGACCCAAGGCAGACCCAAGGTGGACCTGGGTTTGATTCCCAGCCTCCCTATTGGTATCCTGAGCCAGGAGCGATTTCTGAGTGTAGAGCCAGGAGGAACCCCTGAGCGCAGCTGGGTGTGGCTCCAAAAGACAAACAAACGAACAAACAAACAAAAAAAATGAGCAGGGTCTCGTGAACTGTATGATTTTAATTATGTAGGTTACCTTAGTGGTCACTGGAGAGTTTGGAGTAGAAAAGTGATCACCGATTAAGAATGAACATTTTCTTCCAAAAGATGTTGAGACTATAGTGATTAGAATAGGGTTAAATAGACCTTTTAGGTTAGTGTAAAAAATACTGAGGAGAGAGGATGGTCTGAATTTGGTGGTAGAAACGGAGAAAAGGAATCCATTCTGGATATACTTTAGGATTCGAAGTTGATGAAATCACACCAGCTGGAGTAAAATAAAACAAAACTTTATTCCTTCAGCCATAAACCCCAAATTGATCTGTTGCAAGCCAGTTTATACAGGGAGGAGATAAACAATGGGAGGGGATGAGGAAGTTTAGTTTCTGATGATCTTTAAGATGGTTGGCTGCTTCTTAACTCTCCCTAGTGTCCTTTCCAGTTAGGCTACCTGGTATGGCCAGGTAGTGTTAAGGGTGTTAATGGAAATTTAGGTTTGAGAAAGAAGCATTACATGAGGTCCTTTACAAAATGGTGTCCCTCCTTGTTCAGAACCTAAGGCCCAACAATACTTTTATGGAACTCATTTGATAATAGGCTGGATGTTGGATGCATGAGAACAGTATAGGTTATGAATAGCAGCCTTGGGTGAAGAATCATTCAGGAGTTCAGGTTTATAGCTGTTAAATTTGAATTTCTAGACCAAGTGGAATTGATGAGTAGGGAATTTGATATCTAAGTATGGAGTTCTGAGGAGAGGTCTGGAGAAGCAAACTTGGAAATGACTTATATGTGGTACTTATAGCTATGATATTGGATGCTAAAGGTAAGGGACAAAGTTAAAATAGATTGTAGATGAAAGATCGAGACCTCTAGAACATCAATATCTACCAGGAAAAGATAACAGGGACCACTGAAATAGATTTACCTAAGATAAGGAGAAAGGCAATGAGGTGTCATTCTGAAAATGGCTAAGAAAGTTTTTCAAGGAAAATGGAGGTAACGGAGTACAATGCACAAACTTGTACCTGAGAAATAAACATTGGATTGGGACGTTATGAGAGCAATTTCAGAGAAAATGGAAGAATGGGAATGGGCAAGGATACTTAAGTTGCTACTAGAGAAGGAAAGCCAGATGTAGGGTTAAGAGTAGATTATTATTTTATAAACTTGTGACCATGTAAGTCAGGTCTATATTCAGATAAGAAAGATTCAGAAAGTGTTAGTTCACACCCTGCCTTCACCAAAACAAAGGTGGTCCCCCAACTTCTTCTTTTCACTGAGCCCCTTGACTTGTAAAAGTCCAGCTAGATAGGTACTTTTATTTCTCACTAAACCTTCCCTCTTCTGGTGAATTTTTACTGGCTTAATAAAGAGAGGTTGGTTTGGTAGACCTGCAGAGAGACCACTAGTCAAGAAGACAACTGGACTTCATGACTCTGGCTTGGTTTATTTCTTTTTTTGGGGGAGGGTTACACCCGGCAGCATTCTGGGGATACACCTGGATCTACACTCAGAAATTGCTCCTGGAAGGCTCAAGGATATGGGATTCTGGGATTTGAACCACCATCCTTCTGCATGCAAGGCAAATGCTATCTCCATGCTATCTCTCTGGCCCCAGGCTTGGTTTATTTCTTCCCCAGATACCCTGCATTAGACCAGCTCACCTGGGGTAATTTCACAAATGAGGTGACATGTTTTAGTTTACCATTTCATGTACAGAACCAGTAGTGATAAACATTTGTACAGATGTTGGTACATGAGTGAATATGAGAATGTGAACTTTTGAATGCTATGTTTTTTTTTCTTTCCCTTCCCTTCCCTTTCTCATAGTGATAGAAATCAGTGCTCATCACTGGTGAGATGGCATTGTGTAATAGAAGAGAGGAAAAGTTAAAGAATGAGAATAGAGTTGTAGTAGGATTTCTGGACCATAATAGGGCAACTTAATTCCTGTGATGAATTTAAATAAAAAATAAACATTATTGCTTATCTTCTCTACACCAAGTTCAGTGGCCTAGGTATTGAAATGAGTGTAATAGAATTGGAATAATCAGAGATTGAGGATTGCCAAGAGTAAATACAGAAGGGAAGGGGAATGCATGTAGAGGAGAGATTATCATTGGTTTGTCATGGAATTTAAGTCATGATTGTAGTATATGCTGAATTCAGGACATTTGAGGCATAAGCAGTGCCATTCATTTTGAAATGAAGGAGGGCAATTGGAGTTGAGTTAATTTTGACAGATTGAATGTTATCATAAAATATCTAAAATACAGATACTCGGAAAATTCAGCAGGCAATATTTTGAGATATATGGTTTATCATGATAAGCTGTAGAGTTGTTTGGTTGTTTCGTAAGTTGTCTCTGATATCTCAAGTTTTGTGACATCTCAAGCCTGTGTCAATCAGATATAGCACCAATATTCACTTCTCAAAAACTTTACTCTTTGGGATAAGAGCAATAGTTTAGTGCAGGGGTGGTCAACAAGTTCGACACAAAGAGCCAAAATTTTAAACTGTGAGAGTCAGAGAGCCACACTACGCAGTGACCTGCCAAAACAAACACTCACACAAAAGCATATAAATTTAACAATAATTATTAAACACATATTGCATTTTGCCATTTTGAGTGAGGGTTTGCCACCCCTGGTTTAGTGGGTAGGTGACCTAGGTTCAATCCCCACAACTCCATGTGGTTTCCTGAGCACCTCCAGGAGTGATTCATGAGCATAGAAGCAGGAATAAGTCCTGAGCACCACCAGGTGTGATCCCAAAACAAACTAGAAACCATCTTCTTTGCTCTTCTTTCAAAGATGATTCTTTCAAGATGACCCTTGAATTGATTTGCTACTGATTTTTTTCAAGAGCATATCAAAGAAAGGTAGTTAAGAATTAATGTAGTGATATATGAAATAGAATATAAGATATAGTTAATCTTGGAATATTTATAAGGTAATATATGTAAAATCTAGAATACTTTTATGTTAGGCATATTGAAATAATTGGAAATTTCAATGATGGCTAAAATTCTGTTAATTTCTAATTTATCTTACCTCTATAATTTTAGATTTCATTATATAAAAATTTACAATGGTTTTCAAATCCAGAATTATTATTATTATTATTATTATTATTTTGTTTTTTGTTTTTTGGGTCACACCTGACAGCGCTCAGCGGTTACTCCTGGCTCTACCCTCAGAAATAGCTCCTGGCAGGATTGGGGACCATATGGGATGACGAGATTCGAACCACCGTCCTTCTGCATGCAAGGCATACGCCTTACCTCCATGATACCGCTCCGGCCCCAAATCCAGAATTATTTTGCTCTCATCTATAATTAGGTTTATCTGTTTTAGTGAAATAAACTTATAAAATAAAAATCTATCAGTCCAGTTTTGTTGAGGCCACTATGTGCCACTAGGTGGCACTGTTGCCCTATTTATTATTTAGGTCTTCAAAACACTGTTCTGAATGAAATACTTTTAAATTATTGTGACTGTAAATGAGTGAGTGGATAATAATGTGAGAATGTCTGCCTATATAATTGGCTCTACAAACATACACTCTATTCTCCAGTTATAATACATACTTAGGGTGAATATTGAAAGTTTTAGAATCTGCTGGAAAAGAACAACTTTCTCCAACATAGCTTAAGTAAGAATTTAATTGCAACTCCATGGACCTTTCCTACGTGAGAACTTGATTTTCATTGTAAATTGATCAGGTAGATATTTAATTCATTGTATGAATCATTTGATCTGATATTTTTTTTAATTGGAAGGAAAGCAAGTTTATTAATGCTGAACCCAGACTCTAAACTTGGGCATCAGTCCAGTTATAAGTGAAACTATCCTCTGATGAATTAGAAATCTAGACATCCAGTTCTTACTTAGAAGGTATAGACATGTTAGAACCCAGAGATCACCCAGGGACATGAAATGCTTACATTTCTGTAGGATGGCCTGGAGAAAATTCCACAATGGGTCTGAGTCAAACGTTACCGTGGTTCAGTGAGATGTGAGTGCACTTGGCAAGATATAAACAATTTTTTTTTATGACCAATGATGGAAATGTAAGACATGTCTTACATTACATTACAACCTATAGTCAAAAGCTTAGGGGTCATTCTGCACATAGAGACTGAGGTACCCATGCAGGGTCTGTGGGTCAATGAAGAGTGCTGATACAGCAGGGTCCTCCTTCATGACAGCCATCCAAACGTTGAGTTTTGGAGCATGATCTAAACACTTGTTTAGCTCTGGTACCTGCTGGAACTAGGGCCGCATGAGGTAATCAATCATAGAAAGAGAACTGCCCCAAAGAAGGTTGTCTTCTTCCTGGCCAGAAGCTCTTCAAGCTTGCCAGTTTTTTTGCATAATTGTTCTTTTGGGCTGATGAGATTTTCCTTAGTCTTACTTCGAACAATGCTTCCTACCGAAGATGGTACCTTAGAAAATAGCTCGAAGGTTAAATTTTGGCTTGCTTTCTCATAGGGGTCGGCTGGGAGCAGCTTCTTCCTCAGATAGGCCTCATCCAAGTACTCACGTGATGGCAGATTCACAGATGAGTTGTCCTTGACTACTTTCTAATCGTGTTCAGGGCTCTCTCTATTTTATGCTCAGAGATCACTTCTGGCTGATTCCAGGGAACCTAAGTGAAGTGCTGGGCCCTAAATCCATAATGTGGATTGTATCAAGGTTGGGAAATCTATATAAAAATAAAATATTATTGCCAGTTTAGCAGAGAGCAAACATGTAATAATTTCCTTGCCTATACTACTACTGCTACTACTACTACTACTACTACTACTACTACTACTACTACTACTACTACTAGCAAGGAAATTGTTACATATTTGCTCTGTAGTAGTAGTAGTAGTAGTAGTAGTAGTAGAAGTAGTAGTAGTGGTACTATTTGGTAAGTGCTCATGAACATTGAACAAAGGTACTAGATGATAAAAGTGAAAAAAATTGTAGAGAGGATATGGAGAGATAGGAAAGAGTGTAGGGTGCTTACTTTGCATGCAACACACCCATGCATGCATCCTACGCAGGATTGATCTCCAACTGGTCACTTGAGCCTTGCCAGGAGTGATCCCTGAACAAAGAACTAGGAGTAAATTTTTAGTACCACCGAGTGTGATCCACGTTCCCAAATTGAGGGAGGGAACTGTATACAATGAATACATTTTAAAAAAAGTTGTAGTTTTGTATTACTAGTATAACTAGTTATTTTGCAACAATGGCAAAGATATTTTGACCTTGGACGCATATAATCTTTGTTCTTGCCAACATTTTAGTTGAGTTTTTCCTTTTCCTGTGGAGATATATTTTAAAGCACTCATCCCCCCCCCCCACTTCACATATAACATCTAGTTTTGTCAGTGCCTATATGCCTATATGTAGGAGTAAGTTGAGTACAAAGGGCTAAAATTTGTAATGGAAATCATTTCCAGAGAGTGTTTTTTTTTTTTGTTAAACTTTTGTCATTGATTCCTGTTAGCCAGTATTCATAATTGTAATAGTTCTTTATTATATTTGGAGTTCAGTTTGTTCATTTATAGTCTTAGTGAGATATCAAGGATCCCATTGATTCATTTTAGTTTATCCTCAAATAACTGACAGGACTTGAACATTACTCTGAAAAATTTTGTTACTGTTATTATTTTGTTAGGGGTTCTATTTACTGGGGCCATGAGTTACACAGTACAAGGGATCAATCATGAATTTCTTTGGGTTTTCTTATTCCTTCAATATTCTGCCCGTTTATACATTATGTTATAATTAAATGCTTATAGAGTGAATATAAGTGTCCAAATATACAACCTGTGCAGAAATATGCCTTTCTTTAGTTTTAAATAACTGTCCCCATTTAAAGTATGCTTCATTGCTTTAAGAATATTTAAATATTTAAGATAATGGGTAGGAAAATCCAATGAAATTCAGGATTCTTTTTTTCCCTTTCTTTCCAAGGTGGTCCTGACAGTTGATGAGGTAACAGGATTATATTTGGACATCAGGCTCCTCCTAAGCTGCTGACTTGGTCTCACTTCTCTGTCCTGAAGTACCATGCATTCCAATCCTCAGCTTCTAGAGGGTACTAGGGGTTCTGGTCCCAGCATCCCAGTCTCTGACTCTTTAAAGCTGCTAGAGAAACTGGACACTTGAATATGTTTTCTTATGCTATTTCTTTTTGCATGGATGGAATGGGGTCACACTGCTCTGTTTTAGGGTTTGCTCCTGTTTCTGTGCTCGGGGATCACTCCTGGCAGTGTTTAGGCAACCACCTGGCACGTTGAGGATCAAACCTGGTTAGCCACACACAGAGGGAAACACCCTATACACTAGGATCTCTCCAGCACCAAACTTGTGCAGTCTTAAGTTACCTGTACCTAATAGATCATCAGCTGTTTCTTTGGTTTTATTTCCACGCCTTTGATTAGCACGGCAAATAGATGGTTACAGTTTGAGATGGAAAAAAGGATACAACTTGTAGTACTTTGTGACCTTGATCTTAAGGTTACTTACTTTTATTAAGGACTTGGGGCACAGAGGATCATATTCATTTTTCCACTTCTCTCCCTTTCTAGTATACTATCAGCTCCAGCTAGGTCCTTCGAGATTGAGAGTGAAAGAAATGGAAGATGGTAGGAGGCACGGTTTGACTTTCCCTATCTTTCTTTGCAGTTTATTATTTGGTGTATATCTTAGCTTTGGAACTTAAATTTTGTTTGAGTTTTCCCCGCAGCTGTCATATTTTTAAGTTTCAGTATACCCTTGCATTCATAATAATTTTTTGGGGCGGTCACACCCAGTGGTGCTCAGGGGTTACTCCTGGCTGTCTGCTCAGAAATAGCTCCTGGCAGGCACGGGGGTCCATATGGGACATCGGGATTCGAACCAACCACCTTTGGTCCTAAATCGGCTGCTTGCAAGGCAAACACCGCTGTGCTATCTCTCCGGGCCCGCATTCATAATAATTTTTTTTTTGGTGTTTTTTGGGCCACACCCTGTGGTGCTCAGGGGTTACTCCTAGCTGTCTGCTCAGAAATAGCTCCTGGCAGGCATGGGGGACCATATGGGACACCGGGATTCGAACCAACTACCTTTGGTCTTGAACTGACTGCTTGCAAGGCAAACACCGCTGTGCTATCTCTCCGGGCCGCGTTTATAATAATTTATTTTTTATTTTTTATTTTTATTTTTTGGTTTTTGGGCCACACCCGGTGATGCTCAGGGGTTACTCCTGGCTATGCGCTCAGAAGTCGCTCCTGGCTTGGGGGACCATATGGGAACTGGGGGATCGAACCGTGGTCCGTCCTAGGCTAGCGCTGGCAAGGCAGCGCTACCTCCAGCGCCACCTCCCGGCCCCTCATAATAATTTTTAAGAATCCATATGGACTTCTGTTTATAAAGGTCATAGCTTTCAATATTTACTATGTTTGAAATTTTAATTTGAGGCATTTTAAAAATGTGACTGAAGGTAATGAGCAAATCTGGAAGATAATAGTGTTTTTTTTGTTTTTTGTTTTTGTTTTGTTTTTCTTTGTGTGTGTGTGTTTTGGGCCACACCCAGTGACGCTCAGGGGTTACTCCTGGCTATTCGCTCAGAAGTCGCTCCTGGCAGGCACGGGGGACCATATGGGGAACTGGGGGATCGAACCGCGGTTTGTCCTAGATTAGCGCAGGCAAGGCAGGCACCTTACCTTCAGTGCCACCGCCCGGCCCACCCCCCCATAATAGTGTTTTTGTTTGCTTGTTTATTTGTTTTGTTTTGGGCCACAACCAGTGATGGTCAGGGGTTACTCCTGGCTATTCGCTCAGAAGTCGCTCCTGGCAGGCAAGGGGGACCATATGGGGAACCGGGGGATCGAACCAAGGTCCATCCTAGGTTAGCGCAGGCACCTTATCTCCAGCGCCACTGCCTGGCCCCCTAAGATTCTTAAAAAAGAAAAAAAAAGATTTAAAAAGGATTCCAGCCCCAGGAAGATAATAGTGTTAAAGAGAAATTATTTTCTTAAACAAATTATGGGCAATATGGCATTGCATAATGTGTTAAAAGATCTTTAATGTTTGTGGGCTAGAGTGGTGGCACAAGTGGTAGAGCATTTGCCTTGCACGCAGCTAACCTAAGATTAGTGTCCCATATGGTTCCTCAAGTCAGGAATGATTTCTGAGTGCATAGCCAGTAGCAACCCCTGAGTGTCACCAGGTATAGCCCCAAAAAACAAAAGAAAAAACCAAAAACCAAAACTCAACAAAAACTCTAATGTTTGGCTTACTGAAGAAAGCTGGATTTTGCTATCTATTCTTACTTCATTATTTTCTTATTGTTTTCAGTGGAAGTATATGTAGAAAATATGACCTAAGCTATGTAGTTTGGGAAAATAAATATTTATAGTCATTGAAGATAATTACAGGTTTTTTAATATTATCACATTAATATAAAATAAAAAGTGCGTAGTTTTGTTTGTTTTTGTTTTTGGGTCACACCTGGTAGCGCTCAGGGTTTACTCCTGGCTCTACGTTCAGAAATCACCCTCTGGCAGGCACAGGGGACCATATGGGATGCCGGATTCGAACCACCGACTTTCTGCATGCAAGGCAAACGCCTTACCTCTATGCTATTTTTCTGGCCCCAGGTGCGTGGTTTTAAAGACTATTTGCAACTTGGAATTGAAATAGATGTAATGAACTTTTCATACTTAGGTACATTAAAATGTCCTGGTTAATATTTTTCCGAGAATAGTTTCTATTTATTTACTGTCTTTTACTATTTCTATTGAAAAGTTGTGCTCATTACTTTCATGATTCCATTAAAATATTAATTTTTTTACTTATCACCTTTATGTTGTGTGTGTTGGCTTTCCACGTGAAGGATGAGGAATTTAGCTCATTCAAATCAGTTTTTTGCTCATGTTTTGAATCTTTGCTGCATTTATGTTTGCTTCTAAGCTTTAGGGTTATATTTGTGAATTTAAAAAACATGATTAAACATAGGGTCCTGATAAACTTACTGTAGATCCAAAGCAAACTAAATGTTTGGAAGGAGTTAAATGACATGAGGCCATTTTCTACTTTCAACTTTAGCACTAGAAGTTCCCAATTTATTAGGCCTATCATTCCCTTTTTTAGGACAAAATAAAAAAGCTCAACAGAAATCTGCCTGCAGTTCAATCCAAGGCTGCTACAGCTGGTCCCCATGGATCTTTCTAGAGATGTGAGAAAGGGAGGATCACATTTTTTATTTAAAAAAAATTTTTTTTGCCTTTTTGGGCCACACCCTGTGATGCTCAGGGGTTACTCCTGACTCTGCGCTCAGAAATCGCTCCTGCCTTGGGGGACCACATGGGACACCGGGGATAGAACCCAGGTCCGTCCTAGGTCAGCCGTGTGTAAGGCAAATACCCTACTGCTGTGCCACTGCTCCAGCCCCAGGGGAAGATCACATATTAAAGATAATGGAAGACAAAGTTGTGGGTGACACATGATGTAGAAACTAGGGGAGTGGTTGACCCATTTAGTTAGTAATGGATATTATCATCACTATTTTATACTGTTTGCTATTCTGATTATATCAAGGAAAACCTTACAATTTATTTGGGATAGGAATGAGAGAAGTTTTTTTTTATTTTTTTTTGGTGGGGGAGGCATACCTAGTGATGCTCAGGAATTACACCTGCCAGTATTCTGAACCTGGGTTGGCCTGTGACTTACCTGCTGTACAATCACTCCCAGACCATATAATGATGAGTTTTATTGTACTGATCTCGAATGGGAATGGATTTTTTGTTAATATTATATTTCATAACTTTATACATTTAAATATATAATCTTTAATTTATTAACTTTGCTGATTCATTCACTTGTGAGTCAAAAAATTTTAGTTTTGATACCATATTTTTAGGTCTTTAAAATTCTTGCTTTCTTTAAAGATAAATTCTGAAATGACAGAGTAGAATCATAAGTATATATTTGTTTCAAGCTTGTATTTCTGTTTATGGTTGAAACAAGAAAGCATTTTCAGAAATTACTTACCAAACAGAAAAGAAGACAAATCTTCTCTGTTCCACCTGTATAAATTATGCATAATATTTTAAAGCAAGATCTGGTTTCCATTTCAATTATTGATTTGAATAGTACATTTTTGCAGTCACAATGTAGATAGCAGATATTTCCTGCATTTAACTTATTCTCTCATCATGAAGAGGCAGCTTGATGCAGACAGCATGTAATATTTGTCACTGTCTGTATGCTTTGCAGTGTTTCACATTTCATTTGCTTAATTCTATTTTCTGTATGATAGAATGTGGGTAGGTCCATTCTTCCAAAGAACATTTTGAAAACTTTTTGTATGCTGCATGTATATATTTATGGAATTTTCTCTGGTTTCCTTGAAAGGGATAGATGTTTAGATAAAAAAACATTGGACCTGAATCTGGCAAGTTTTCATTTTCTCAAAAACTGACATGCTTCACTGCTCCTTACTTTTTAAGAGAGACCTTGAAAGAGATAGTGAAAATATAGGTAGTTTCAATATTAGAGATTAATTACTTTGCTTTTAGAGTACTGGATGTTGACTGAGGATAAAGATTAAGCTAGTTATAGGATTGATGGAAGAAGGTACAAGTTATTGATAAAATAAATTTTATACTCTAAAATGTGAGTGAATTAATTCTATGTTGGACATTTGTTGGAAGTGCTAAAGGCAGAAGAAACTTTTAAAGGCAACAAATTGACAATAAGTGGCAGAAATTAGTAGGAGCACTGGATGTGGGGGAAAGTGACCCCAAATGTTGGCTATTCTGCACAACAGATGAGAGACTTACACAGAGCCCAGATATATTGAGAAAGGAATCAAAGTCACACTGCTTTTCTTCTCAAATGTCAGAGTTATGGCTTAAATGAAAAAAAAATTCCAACATTGTAGGTAAAGTAAATAAAGAAAAGATGGCATTTCAAGCCAATACAGAAATAATACCTTGATTATTTTCACTGGCATATTCATCACTGTTCCCATGACTGGGAACAATTGGGATGAGCAGGGAGGACAGGAATGTGTACTATTAATGGAGAACTCTTTGAGTGTCCTTTGAAATGAATGAAATGCTTTTAATATGTGTGTGTGTGTATTGTGTATTCTCCCCCAGGTTTTATGTATGCAGTATACTGAAATATTCATATAATTTACTGCCTTTCCATTAGAAAGCCCTGGGAATTGGTGTTTAAGTGTATTTCCTGGAAATTGTACTGCTATTATCTCTGGGAACCATAGTATTTTTTCATATCTAGGTTGACCTACGTACCATCCAGGATGATATATATTAACCATATATATATTACATATATATATTTTTACCAAAAGGAACCCCACCTACCATTTTTATTTTTAGTTTTTAATCTACCCTAGCTATGCTTTCTCTTGCTCTGAGCTCAGGTGATTACCCTTGGTGAGGCTACAGGGATCAAATGCAATGCTGGGGTTAAACCCAGGTCATCTATACTTAAGGCAAATGCCTTATCTGCTCTGCTATCTCTTTAGTTCTGATCTAACACATTGTAAATTCTAAAAAAAGAACTTATGAGTAGCAAATTAATGGAAGATATAGATTTATTCAGTTTCTCAAGTCTGTTAGGCAAATCTGATTCTTTTATTCTCTTATTTTAGGATTCATGGGAAGTGTTATACATTCATTAGAATTAGACAAAAGTAGTCACTGACATTTATTAGAAAGATTCAACCAAATTTGTTTTCCACATATCTCTTCATTTTTACATAATTTAGTAGTCTCTATACTCTCACCACCTACCTCTCTGTTTCAGACAGAACAGGTAAATATTCACTTAAAACTTAAAATCATCAGACCAAATGTTTAATTTTCTTATCACAGTTTATTGTTGTACCATGCGACTATCAGAATCATATCCAGGTTTTTTATTTTAAAAAACTCAGAAAAAAAGTTTTAAGTAATTTTCATTCAATGTGAATGACAAGAATATTATAGCTTATAAACATTGAAATAACCATTTCATTTCTTCCTGAGGAAGTTTCAATTTTTAAAATGAGAAAGCAATTCTATACAGAGTGAGCTTTTGATCACATGACCTCTCCTTTCCCCCCCTCATGTATATTTATTTCTGCAACTTTGAAAATAGCTTCAGGACCACCAGGAGAATATAATGTAGGAAGTATGCATGTCTTCTGGGATTGTATGGGTTTTTAAAGACCACTGGGAGGTCAAATGCTTTTCTAAGTATGCTACTCTTCATATCACAAGACCTGCACTGGGAATGAGACCTTGTTGCTCGGAGCTCTTCCTTTCCTTCTTTTATGCATGTAGCATGCGATTTTTCAAACATTGATTCCAAAGGAGAGTTGTTCAGTTGGCTTGACTGTTTCAAATGGTGATTTTTAGCAGTTTTGTTTAGAGGTTTCATCATTACATCTTATCATTAAAACAAATAATGTAGATTGTATTGTATTTTTTTTTTTACAGTAGAAATGCTACTGTGGGAAGAAAAGCATGGTTCTGTGAATAACTGAGGGGACCTCTTTTTACTGTTTGATCTTTGAAAGCTTATTTCCTAAATGAGTGGAGATGAAGATGGTGATCATTTTTAAGTGTGCTTCAGTAGCTGATATTTCAGAACAGACGGTGTAATTTAGTAAAGACTGAATTTACATGTTTGTCTAAAAGACTCTACTTCTAAGTTATTATTATTTTTGACCACTCCTGGCAGTGTTCAGGGATTATTCCTGGTTTTTCACTCAGGTTTCATTCCTGAGGGCAATCAGAATGGACCATCTCAGGTTCCAAGGATCAAATCTTGGTCATCTGCTTGCTAGGCAAGCGTCTTACCTGTTATTCTATCTCTCTCCCCGATCAGGGATCTTAAAGACTGGTTCTTTCTTTAGTTTTTTTCCTGATAGCTTGTTTGTTTAAACATTAGCATATCGTCTAGGTACATAAAATTTAGAAAAAACATTAGTGATAATTAAAAGAATAAAGAGAAATTGTTTTCTAATTGTAAATGGTCAATAGCATTTAATTTTATATGTTATAATGACAATGAAAATATTTTATGGATTAAGTTTTTGGGCCACACCTGGTGATGATCAGGGCTTACTTCTGACTTTGTGTCCAGGGATCACTTATGAGGGAATTGTAGTGCTAGCGATAGAACTGAGGTTGGTTGTGAACAAGACACATACCTTACCTGCTGTACTGTCTCTCTGGCCCTTGCATATCCTTTTTGTCTAATCATAAATAAACAAGGGGTTTAAGAGTCAGCAGAAATTTACTACTTAAATTGTTTAATATATAAGCTTAAAATTAGGTAAATATGATATAGGAAACAAGTTTGACTTATTCTTTCATGAAGAATTTAAAATTTAAAATTTAAATTTCATTTAAAATTTAGCATAAGTATAATTTAAGAATCATATTTGACTTGTGTTTGTATTTTATTGAATTTAGTAGGTAATCCATAAATTCAATTATTTAAATTATTTAAATCGAAGTGACATGTGAAATATTCTTTTACAAAGTGGGACATATGGGGATGATCTAGTACAGCAAGTAGAGCACTTGCCTTGCAAACTGCTGACCCCAATTCAGCACCTGGCACCACATTTGGTTTCCTAGCCTTTTAGGAGTGATCTTTGAGCACCAAACCAGGAGTAAGTCCTTACCACTGCTACTTATGGGCCATCCCTTCCCTCACAAAGGAGGGAATTGATTCCATTTATTTTTCTGCCTTGTTTTGAGAGTAATATTGAAATTATTAAATAGTATATCAATGTTTTCATTATAATCATCTTATATAATCATCTTTCATTATAATCATCTTATATAATTATCATTATATTTCAAGTTATCTGGAAATAATAGCAGGTCTTTTTTTGGGGGGGATTTACTTTTGGGACACTGGGCTTTTTCTTGACTTTATGCTCAGGGATCACTCCTGGTGATCTTTGGGGACAATATGGGGTGCCACTTATTGAACTCAGGTTGGCTGCATGCAAGACAACCACTCCATCTGTTGTTTTATTTTACTGGACCAAAATAAAGTTTTAAAAAATCATTTTAATGTAAATAACTTACATTATAGAGATATTGCTCTTAGTTTTACTTAGTATGTTACATTCTGGAAAATATTACAAAAAGTTATTCACATTTAAAAGATAGTCTACATTTGGAGTTGGCATGGACTCAGATTCTGTGCTAGCATTTCTGTAGAATAAGGATTATCTGGGCTGAGATGTAGTTCACAGGAAGGACAAATATGTTGTTAGTGATTGTAGCTTCAGGGGCTTTAGTTAGTCAGTATGCTTTATGTAATTATTTACTGTTTTGGTATATTGTATTTTTATTTATCATCAAACAGTTTTATAATAAATATCTCAGCATAGTATTTATGATAGAGGAGTTAGTAATTTTTACATAAATACACTATGTATATGAAAAAAAAAATCACTATTTTTTTGCCATAACATCTCTGAAGCAGGTAAAATCCCATCAAGAATATTTCCATTCTGATCTAGTACAAATAATAGTTTACAATTCTTTCTAAATATTTCAATGGGCTTAGATTTTGGCAAGCATAATGCCTTTGGAATTTTATGCTACATTCTGAGGTTTATTCTGCTTGTTTTGTTTTGTCTTGTTTTGTAGGACACTTTATAGGATCAAAGAATAAAATGTTTTACAGGCAAACAGTGGTCTAAAACTCTACAGAGACACAATCTTACTTGCGATAGAAACGTGTAAATATTACCACCAAAGGAATGGTTCTGCACTTGTGTCTGAGATGTATTTCACATGAGTGTACAAGAGTCTCTGAGGATACCGCAGGCTCAGATAATGGTTCCGAGATTGGCCAGAGGCCTCAAGTCTCATGACAGACACTTTCTTTTCTTTAATTTTCCTGATCATCCACCTGCCAGCAAAAGGAAGGAACTTTGTTCTGTTTGCTCATGTCGAGGTATATGTCTAAACCACTTTCTTTTTTGGCAGCTTCTGGTTGCTTTGGGAGAGGCGATGTGCCCAGGAACTTTCTCTCAGTGCTATCTCACTTTCTGCAGCTCCTGTCTCAGCCAGGCTGGCAGGGGTTGCCCCAGTCTGTGCAGCAGCCGTGACAGCTCCACGTTGTGGTCGCGGTAGTAACTCGAAAGAAAGGATCTGCTCTGGAGTGGGAGGAGGATAGAACAGGACAGTCTCTTAGTAATGTTCGTGGCCCAGAATCACTGACATTTAAATAAATGTATAATATATCTGCAGGAAGTATTCGTTAAATCTGTACACTATTGATGTAACCTAAGTTAGCTGGTCTTCAAAGTAGACATTGTACAGACATGGGTTGTTTCAAGTAGGAAAAGGGTATTAGTGTGAAATACAAGATTTATTTGTGCAGAGCTGTGTTAAAATAATTTGAGGTGCTATTGAAAATAATAGAGCAATAGAAAGACAATAGTGATTGAGTTTCATTCAAATTTTCATTAAAATCATACTAGTTTAGAGTTTAGATTAATTTATAATACAAAGTAATCCTTTGTCATTACTACTTTAGTTTTTTTGTTTGTTTGTTTTTGTTTTTTGCTTTTCTTTGGGCCACACCCGGCTTCGCTCAGGGGTTACTCCTGGCTCTCTGCTCAGAAATCACTCCTGGCAGGCATGGGGGACCATATGGGATGCCGGGATTAGAACCATCTTTGGTTCTGGGTCGGCGCTTGCAAGGCAAACACCCTACTGCTGTGCTATCTCTCTGGCTTCACTACTTTAGATGTTTATTATAATACTGAAGAACGCTTTGAGGTCTGTATAAAATACTCACTTTTTGTTTAACCTTAAAATGCAATAAGTAAGCCTAAATCCTAATATGTACTATTTGACCCAAAGAAGGAAAAGAATGCATGATTTATAGGCAGGAAGATTTCCCTTTAGTATAGACAAGTGGGCTGGGAGAGATAGCACAGCGGCGTTTGCCTTGCAAGCAGCCGATCCAGGACCAAAGGTGGTTGGTTCGAATCCCGGAGTCCCATATGGTCCCTCGTGCCTGCCAGGAGCTATTTCTGAGCAGACAGCCAGGAGTAACCCCTGAGTACCGCCGGGTGAGGCCCAATAACCAAAACCAAAAACAAACCTCTATATAGACAAGTACTTTAATAATGAAATTGTTAGCAGTGCAAGGGCTGTGTTCAACAGTGGCAGTTAATTTGGTCCTGACAGCAGGTTCTTTTTGTTTTTTTGAGCCACACCTGCTGTACTCAGGGGCTACTTGTCTGCACTAAGGACGTACTCCAAATGGTGTTCAGGGGACCTTATGGAGGGCCAGGGATTGAACCCTGACCAGCCATGTGCAAAGCAAATACTCTACTTGCTGTACTATTGCTCTGGATCAAACAGAAGGCTCTTGAATAGTGTTCCATTCAATGATGTATTACCATACAAAGGAGATAAAAGCTCATAGCTGACAATGAACAAAGCAGTGTTCGAATTCTGATTTTATTATACATTTTTATTATACATTCTTTCCCTTAATCTTAACAGCTTCCAAGAATCTCTAATTCTAATTGATGTTGATTTACTGATAGTGTAGGTGACCATTGGTGGGAATGTTGTGGAAGGGGTATTTCTTGCATCTGCATCTCTCTCTGCTCCATGTTAACCTGTGCATTTTGTTTTATAGAATCTTTTTTTGTTTTGTTTTTTGGGCCACACCTGACTGGCACTCAGGGGTTTCTCCTGACTCTCAGCTCAGAAATGCAGGCATATGGGATGCCAGGAATCAAACCCAAGTCCGTCCTGTGTCGGCTGTGTGCAAGGCAAATGCCCTACTGCTGTGCTATCTCTCTGGTCCCTTGTTCTGTAGAATCTTTAAAAAGTCAGTTGATTCTTTGTGTTTTTCTTTTGTGTCATATATGAGTAATAATTCAACTTAACTACCAGAAACTGTCTCATTTATTCTTTATAATTTCAATATAAATTTTTTTGTTTCTTTTATTTTTGGACCACATTTGGACCTACCCAGGACTTACTTCTGATTCTGCACTCAGGGATAACTCTTGGCAGTGCTTGAGGACCATCTGAGTTGTCAGTGTTTCAATCAGAGTCAGCTGCAAGCAACCTGGACCCTGCTGCATTGTCTCTGGTTCCTATACTTGATTTTGGCAATGATCATGACTATTAAAACGAGATTGAATGTCTGTAGTGTATTCTAGCAATTACTGGTGTCCAGGGACAACCCCGGTCTTTGTGCTACTTGTATGTGGGTCTTTCTCATTACTTAGTTTGAGGCTTCCTCAGTCATTAGCTCTAAAACCACTGAAAGGCCCAGCTAGCATAGTCAGACTGAAGAAAGGTAGAAGTCAACTTTATTTCCAGATATGAATCCATCAGATCGTTTGGTGCCTTCTTTGTTGCTAACCAGTCCTGAAATTTAAGAAGAAATGAAAGATCTTTCTACCATCAGAAACTTTACTCCTGGTACTCTTTTCTTTACTTCCCGAAATCCTACTTTCAGCAGCAGTGGTCAGAGATGCCCGACTCCTGCCCTATATGCCATTGTGAGTAAAAATGTATGTTGTTAATCCAGCTCCTCTCAGTGTCCTGCTAATCAAGGCTTCTTGCTTCTCTGTTTCCTCCATGTGGTAAAGTCACTGGTATGAAATTTGCAAAGTAGTGTAATCCTCTTTAAGAGGAGAGTATATTCTAACAGTAGTTACTATGACAGAACTTGGTTATGAGCCAGGATCCTTATTGTTCACTTTGTTATCTGATGATCATCATAAAGGGGAATCATTTAGATGGTAAGATAATACCAGAGAAACCAATAGGCAGCATGGTTGCTTGAATACACATATAAAATTACAGTTGAACATATAGTAGGAGAAAATAATAGACACTATCAAAATATAATATTATTTAAAAAAAGAGCTAGAAAAGGTGGTTCAAAGGGTTGCAATATGTAATCCCTGGCTCTGCAAAAGCACCACTGGAAACAATCTCCAAGCTTGGAAGTGGGACTGTCTAATATCATGCACTGCTAGGTGTGACCCAGACACCTTAAAAACCCCTAGGAAAATAAGAATTATATAATAAAGTCATGACTAAAGTTTTTTATTCTTTTGTTTTTGTATGAGGAATCCACTTATATATTTCTTATTCTATAAAATCTTTAAGTATCATGATTATAAGTATGCTTGTAGTGGGGTTTCAGTCATAAACAGAACACTCCCCTTCACCAGTGCAACATTTCCACCACCAATGCCCACCCCCTGCCTGTATTCAGACAGGAATTCTACTTCTCTCACTCATTAACTCTGTCATGCTAGTTGTTAGTGTAACTATTTTCCTAACTATACTCATCATTCTTTGTGTTGAGCTTCATATTGTGAGCCGGTCCTTCCGGCCCTCATCTCTATTATCTCTGGGCATTATTACATTAATGTCCTTAATTTTTCTTAAAACTCATAGATGAATGAGTCTATTCTGAGTCTATTGCTCTCCCTCTGACTTACTTCACTTAGCATAATAGATTCCATGTACATCCATGTATAGGAAAATTTCATAACTTCATTTCTCCTGATGGCTGCATACACAATTCCATTGTGTATGTGTGCCACAGTTTTTTAGACATTCATCTGTTGAAGGGCATTTGGGTTGTTTGCAGATTTGGGCTATTGTAAATAGTGCTTCAAAAAATATAGGTGTGAAGAAGAGATTTTTTGAATTGTATTTTGTGTTCCTAGATATATCCCTCGGATGATACAGCTGGATCATATGGGAGCTCAATTTCCAGTTTTTGGAGGAATCTCCATATTGTTTTCCATAAAGGTTGGACTAGATGGCATTCCCACCAGCAGTGAATAAGAGTTCCTTTCTCTTCACATCCTCTCCAGCACCGATTGTTCTTGTTCTTTGTGATGTGTGCCAGTCTCTGTGGTGTGAGATGTTACTTCATAGATGTTTTGATTTGCATCTTCCTGATGATTAGTGATGTGGAGCAATTTTTTCTTTCTTTCTTTCTTATTTTTTTTGGGGGGGGTTACACTCGGTGATGCTCAGGGGTTACTCCTTGCTATGCACTCAGAAATCTTTCCTGGCTTGGGGACTATATGGGATGCCGAGGATCTAACTGCAGTCAGTCCTAGGCTGGTGCACACAAGGCAGATAGATGCCTTATGCCCTGCGTCACCACACTGGCCCCTATTTTTTGTTTGTTTGTTTGGTGGCTCAGGGTTTATTTCTGGCTCTGTGCTCAGAAATTGCTCCTGGCAGGTTTGGGAACTTTATGGGATGCTGAGGATTGAACCTGGGTCTGTCCCAGGTTGGTCACATGCAAAGCAAATGTCGTACAGCTGTGCTATGCCTCTGATCTGGTTAAGGTTTTTTTTTTTTTAATTCTGTTATTTATTTAATGAATTTCATATGCTTTTGCTTTGGTGATTTAACAGATTCAGCGTGTTGACTTTAAAATAGCTAAGACTTGGAATCAACCTAAGTCCAGCAATAGATGAGTGGACCATGAGATTGTGATACATATATACAATGGAATACTACATAGCTGTAAGGAATGATGAGATCATGAGATTTGCAGCAACATGGACAGAACTGGAAGATATCATATTAAATGAAATAACCCAGATGAAGAAGGATAAATACAGAATATTACTTAAATGTGGCATTTAGAATAAGTGCAATGAAGAAATACAGTGGTCAAAATGGGAGTTATCTTGAACAGCTTTGACCTTACGTGTAGCAAGGAGAAGGAAAGAAACTGAGTGGAAGATGAGAAACAAAAATGAAAGGATGGGGGCCAAGGGCCAAGTGGTCTCAGGTATATTAGTGGGGGAAAAAAAGGACAGAACTAAATATACAAGCCAGTCAACAACAATGGAATCAAGAGAGCCAAACTCTAACAATGTAAACTTTAAATGGACCAGTTACACTAGCAGAGTGTGGGGCAAAGAGTGTGTGGTTGGGATACACTCTGGAAGCAGAGTGAAAAGAGGTCTACGCTAGTGATGGAATTGGAATTTGATTTATTATATGTCTGAAACTCAACTATGAAGGACTTATCAAGTCCTTATAATAAAATTAAATTAAATTAAAAATTGCTGGTTTCTGTTTCTTTGATGGAATATATTTTGCTGAACAAAGTCAAATTGAAACCAGCCCCAAAACATTCTTTTTCTAAAAATTTTATTTTATTGAAACCATTGTGATTTAAAAAAATCCTTCATAGCTGGGTTGCTGACATACAATGCATCAGGGCCAGCTCTACCACCAGTGTTTACCTCCATCTACTAATGTTCCCCAATTGCATTCCATACCACACCCTGCCACTCAGCCAACCTATTTTAAGTTTAGATTGTTAATGTTTGGGTCTCTTGATTCCATTGCTGTTGACTTTGACTTCTGTCCTTTTTTTAACACTACCAATGACACTACCAAGACCACTTGACCACTGACCCACATCCTTTTATATTTGTTTTTCCTCTTCCACACATTTTCTTCCCTTCTCCTTGCTATTCTCTAAGGCTAAGGGTATTCAAGGTAACTCTCATTTAGACCATTGCATTTCTTCATACAGTTATTCTAAATACTACATTTAAGTGATATTCTGTATTATTCTTTCTTTATCTGGCATACTTCATTCAACAGAATATCATCCAGTTCCATCTATGTTGCTACAAATCTCATGATTGTATCATTCATTATAGCTATGTAGTATTCCATTGTATATATGCACCACATCTTCATGATCCAATCATCCATTGATAGATAGACTTAGATTGAATCCATGTCTTCACTACTGTTCTGAGTGCTGCAATGAATAACTCTGTGCATCCATCCTTTTGAATGAATGTTTTTCTGTCCTGGGGAAAGATACCCAAAAGAAGGATTCCTGTGTCACATGGCAGCTCAATTCTGAGTTTACTGAGAACCTTCCATACTATTTTCCATAGGAGTTAGACCAGGCAGCATTCCCACCAGTAGTGGATGAGAATTCCTTTCTTACCATATTGTTCCCAGTATTTTTTGGTATGTGCCATCCTCACTGGTAAAAGATGATTTCTCATTGTTGTCTTGATTTGAATTTCCATAATGATGTGTGATGATGAGCTTTTTTTGTTATGTGTCTGTTGGTCATCTATTGATATTCCTCAGAGAAATGTGCATTTTCTCTCTCAAATTTTTGATAGGGATTTTGGTTTTAAGGAACTGACCTTTGTGAGTACTTTGTATATCCTAGATATTAAACATTTATCTGATAAGGTTTTTTTTGTTTGTTTGTTTTCGCTTTTTGGGTTCCACATGGTGACACTCAGGGGTTACTCTTAACACTACACTTAGAAATCACTCCTGGCTGGTTCAGGGTACCATGTGGGATGCCAGTACTCGAGCCACCGGCTGCTGTGGGTTGGCTGCATGCAAGGCATGCATACCGCTGTGCTATCTCTCCAGCCCCTATCTGATGTTTTGAGTGCAAAAATTTTCTGCCATCTAGTTAGCTGTCTTCTAATTTTAGTCCATGTTTCTTTGGCCATACAGAAACTTTTTAGTTTTATGTGTTCCCATTTATTCAGATTTGATGCCATTGACCTTGCCATTGGCATCCTAATACTGAAGACTTCTTTGAGGTCTAAGTCTTGAAGTGTTCTGATATGTTTTCCTCAATGAATTTTATGGATTTGAGTCTGACCTTAAGGTCTTTAATCCACTTTGAAGTGACTTTTGTTTAATGTGTGAGATACAAAACACTCTTATTCTCCAGGATTAACTGGATGCTGTGATGTATGGTGATAATCTGGAGGGAGGAGATATGTGTTTCTTAAGTAGAAGGAGTTGCAGGCAGCCTGGTGTCATTGAGTCTAATCTGATATATTCTACATCTTTGTGTTTATTACCTTCGTGTTGTTTCCTTTTTTTCTACTCTCAGGACACTTAATATTAACATATATTTATATACTCCCTAAATAATATGTATATATTAAATGCATATGGAATTTTGATAATCAATGTATATTTGGTCTTTGTCTAAACAAAATTAATCTATGGAATTCCCTGTGCTAGAGGGTCATAAAGATGTCTTTGTTATTTGTATCAATCCCTCATAAATCATATCTGAATTTATTCTAGTAGCGTGATTCTGAGAACTGAAGAGACTGAACCAGTCATAGGATTGGAGAGTTCAGCCTCAGCCTCTGGTATGTTCCCCCCACCCCCCAAATAAAGAAAAGATCTTGAGATTGAGTGATCACTAATAGTCAATGCTTTAATCAACAAGGCCTGCATAATAGACCCATAAAATCCCCTGATGAGAGAATTTGGAGAACTGCTGTTACCAAACACCAGCCTGGGTAGGGAACTGGTTTACACCCCAGACTCTGCTGGAGAGTGTGCGCTATGAATCCATATAGTTTTTGTCTTAAATACCTATTCAGCAGATTTATGTCCTTTCTCCTAAGTTGCAGAGTGTTTCCTTGTGTTTGCAAAGTTATGGTAGCAAATGCTCATGCCTGTGGAGAGAGTCTTGCAACCCTGGTTTTGTGGCCAAGGGTTCAGGAACATGAAACACCTCTGAAGCCTCTTTTGAGTTTGCAAATAGTGACTGAGCCCATCATCTGTGTGGTCTGCACTACCTCAGGAATTTAGGGTCAGTATTGATCAGCCTATAGGAAAATGAGTTGGTGTCTGTAGAAAATGAGAGAATTGTTTATGTGGGATGTCCACATGTTTGGTCTCAGAAATACTTAAGTTAGAAGAGATCTTCAAGATATATTATTGCATAATCTTGTTTGAGATAGAAAGATTTTCTTAAAACTTAGGCTTTGTATGTTTCTAACCAAATTTAATACTTTGTTCCAATATAAACACAGTAAATTAAATTCTTCCAGAAACATACTTAACATGCTTTTCAGAGATTTTAATATAGAGACCTTTCATATAAGCAAAAATAATCTATTGTATACCATTTCTTGAAATAGTGTAAAAATTGCCCCTGAATTTTTCTTATTTCTATTCAGATTGAGAATTGTTTTCAGAATACTCTGAAGATAGAAAACTGCAGTTCTGAGACTGTGATTTGTTTATCATGCTTTTAATTTTTTCCCTTTTCCTTCTTCAGTGTTAGGGATGAACCCAGGTGTGAGGCAGGCATAACCAATGTGCTTATTCGTTTATCAAGGCAGCTAGAGAACACCCTCGTCCAGGGCCATTCAAGTACAAGTTCAGTAAAGACAACTTTTGTTTGTTAGGTCTGAATAACAGCAAGTCTCCCAAAGTTTTTACTATTTAAAATGATTCTGGGCTGAGGGCTGAATGTACATTTTGGGTTTGATTTTAGGGAATCCATAGTCCCCTGAGCACAATTAGGGGTTAGCGTCAACCACAGTCTGAGGTAACCCTTAAGTATTGAAGCTGTACCCCTCCCCCCCAAAAAGAACAACATAAAAGCATTAGTGGTTTCAGACAATCTGGGATTCCTACACCACCAGAAGTCTCTTAGTTTATAGGATTCTTTCAACATTATGGAAAAATATCCCAATGATATTTTTAACTTCTGAATTAATTTTTTAAATGAATCATTTATGTGCCACTTTCATGATCTAATAACAAGATAAACGTACTGGTTCTGAATACAAAATTTACAGGGTTTTAAAAGCATTAAGATGAAAACAGAAGTCTACAAGCTGAGACAGCTGTAGGATCCAGTGATTGCCAGACCATTCTGAATGGGATCAACAGGAAAATACGTACTGCAAATCTGATCTCCACTCCTATCTCCTACAGTATCTGCTACTGTGTTAGACACCTGGGAAATTTATTCTTTAATCTGTTTGCCACTAATAGTCCAATGTTCAGCATGAGAGTAATTAATATCATCATTCTTAGTATGATAGACAGTGAAAAGTAAAAATCTTTGAGTTTTTTCCTGTTTTCAGTTTATATATTTTCTGTTTTGATTTTAGTAAACATTACTGGTGTTGAAATACCTGTAGGCATGTCCTTGGGTTTGGAATGAGATGTTGCCATATTTGCTCTGATTTAAAATAGCAAGTTCTATTGTTTACCTTTCTTCTTGCATGTCAGGACATCTGTTATTGTAAAAACCAGAACAAGCAACCTAGATATATGGAAGTGTCACATTTAATTTCTAGAAAGGCTGAAATTGGACTTTTCCCATTTTTTCTGAGAAAATGCCTAAGAATATTTATCATTTTGCTTAATTTGTTTATTTAAGCTTTATGCTTACATCAGAATCCATTGGAGGGTATTTTCTTCCTTTGCTCTTCCCAAGGCATTTGGTTTTACCTTCTTCCAGTAACTGACACCAGAAACCTTTATGAGAGTCAAACCTAAAAAGATGCAAATAAAAAGTATTTTCAAGCAATTTATAAGATATAATGACCTTAATCATTTTTTCCCAGATTTGGCAAGGAATATGACCTCAATATATAACTAGAGAAACTAACTTCATTTTTTCTATATTCCTTTGCATAAAGTCTTTTGGCATACTCCCGAATTCTCAATCCATCTGTCATATTTGCAGGTTTGCCAGATTCCTAATAGAAAAATTGTCAGCAGAAGGTCTCCTATTAATAGAAATTAATAGGCCTAGTTTCTGGAATGAAAACATTTTTTATAAATTTCTGGCCCATTTTTTCCCTTTGTAGGGTTTAAAAGTGAAAAGTTTGACTTTATTTATATCTGTAGATTTGCATACTTGTATAATAAAATATTAGGGTTATAAAATATAAAAAGTTTTTTTTTTAACCAAACAGTGATTAATTTGAGGACTTTCTAGCTATAATTCATTACTTTTTTCAGTATTCAGTGCAAGACTAGAACTCCTTATTTTAGGTACAGGACAATTTAGTTTTACTGGTCTCTGGGTATGTTCTTACTATTTATTGTAAATAAATAGCAATTTAAAAACTTGATTATAAAAGTGTAAGTAGCAGTCAGCAATGTAATTACTTTTGAGGGTTTCCCAGTTTAGGGAATATTGCTAGTGATACTTGACTGGGGGTTTGGTGCTGAGGTCTAAGGATGTTGTTGTCATTCTCTCTGACCACACAATGCTAGAGACCACCAGGTCTATCATAGGAAGAACTCAGCAACAAATGGAATGAAAGTGGGGGAGGAGAGGGCACGTACAAAAAAGGAAAAGCAGTTTCTTTAAAACTAAGAGTAATTGGGCCAGAGTGGTGGCGCAAGCAGTAGGGCATCTGCCTTGCAAGTGCTAACCTAAGACGGACTTCAGTTCAATCTCCTGGCATCCCATATGGTCCCCTTATCCAGGAGTAATTTCCAGAGTAACCCCTGAGCATCACTTGATGTTGCCCCCAAATCAAAATAAATAATAAATAAATGAATGAATAAATAAATAAAAATTAAGAGTAATTTACAAATAATTCAATCTCTTTCTACTTCCAGATATCTGCTCCAAGAGCCAAGACAATGTGTGTCTACAATGACTTGTTCATAGTAGTAATATTCATAAGCGTCAAAGGCGAGAACCAATAAAATTTTTCATCAGCTGGTGAATAGATGAACAAAACATGACATTATAACAGGAAAAGAAAAACCCCAAATAAACAGACCAACAAACAACCCCCAAATGATGGAAATTTCCAGAAAAGACAGATTTAGAAACAGAAAGTAGCAAAAGATTTACTGCAGGTGAAAAAATTCTGGGAATGTTGCACTGGTGAAGGGGGGGGGGGTGTTCTTTTTGTGACGAAAACCCAACTACAGTCATGTTTGTAATCACAGTGTTTAAATAAAAAAGAAAAGTAAAGAAAAGAAAGAATACTAGAAAAATACTGTGGTGATATAATGTTGTGCAACAATATAGATTTATATTGTAAATTTGTACCAATGAGAAACAAGAAGTACTTCCTTTAAAAAAACTTCTAATAGATGTTTTAGGTTGTTTCAAACTTCTTGTGAAAAGAATTGATCCCCAGATCAGTGTATAATTACATTGATAGGTAAATTGAAATCATATTTCAATCCTACTTTAAATCCACAATGGTATTACTAAGTCATTATATTATATTGTTGAGTTTATGAGTGTAAATATTCATGTTTTGGGGATTTTTATTTATTTATTTATTTATTTTTTGGTTTTGGGTCACACCCGGCAGTGCTCAGGGGTTACTCCTGGCTTCATGCTCAGAAATTGCTCCTGGCAGGCACGGGGAACCATATGGGGCACCGGGATTCGAACCGATGACCTTTTGCATGAAAGGCAAACGCTTTACCTCCATGCTATCTCCCAGGCCCCGTTTTGGGGATTTTTAATTTATATTACATACAATAGAAACTATCCATCCAGTGAATGTATGAAATTTGAAAGTTAGTAGACTTTGTTTAGCAACTGGGGAAAGAAAGAAATAATACCTGGCAATGAAACTTCTGTCATTTTTCTTAAAAATAGCATTGAAATAGAATTTTTTCATATTAAAGATGATCAATTTATAGATGTCTTTGAAAGCTTACTCTTTCATACTAACACTGTATAGTAAAACTATTGTGTTGACCTAGTTTTGTTAATTTATTCTAGTGTGCAAAGAACTAGATTTATGTGGTTGGTTGAAAATTCATCTATTTGAAGTTTATTGGTTGATAGTTCAGTACATTCAAAAGACTTTATGAATGAATTTTTTTTAAAAAAAAAACACCACCAACTATCACTAGCAGGAAAAATAAGAATTAATAGATAACATTTTTTTTTTTTTTTGGTTTTTAGGTCACACCCGGCAGCGCTCAGGGGTTACTCCTGACTCCACGCTCAGAAATTGCTCCTGGCAGGCACGGGGGACCATATGGGGCACCGGGATTCGAACCGATGACCTTTTGCATGAAAGGCAAACACCTTACCTCCATGCTATCTCCCGGGCCCCAATAGATAACATTTTTAAGAACCTATATTTTATTTCCAAATTAGTCCTCCCTATGCCCCAGACATTCCCAGAAATAACTCAGTCGTTTCCCTAGCAAGAACATGAAATTATGAGGACAGGATTGAAAACAACAGCAGAGGGCATGTGTAAGGGAGGATCAATTGAGACTATGATGCTGACATGAAATTCAAAATATTCTACAACCCATTTGATGCTGCTTTTTTTTTTTTTTTTGGTTTTTGGGTCACACCCGGCAGTGCTCAGGGGTTACTCCTGGCTCCATGCTCAGAAATTGCTCCTGGCAGCCATATGGGGCACCGGGATCGAACTGATGACCTTTTGCATGAAAGGCAAACGCCTTACCTCCATGCTATCTCCCGGGCCCGGCTTTTTTTTTTTAATATATTTTATTTAAACACCTTGATTACATGCATAATTGTGTTTGGGTTTCAGTCATGTAAAGAACACCACCCATCACCAGTGCAACGTTCCCATCACCATTGTCCCAAATCTCCCTTCTCCCCACCCAACCACCGCCTTTGCTGCTGCTTTTTACAAGATGTGTCAGGTCTGCTAATGACTGACAAATGGCATGAAAGGAAAATGAATGGCAATATTTTATCTCTGTCAGCAGGGTGAACACCTGGACAGCCTGTTGCATTTGAAACTGGTTTTAAAGGCTACACTAATCTTATCTTGCTGATCCCCCAACTAGGCTTGATAATCAAGGAACAGGTAAATGCAGACAGATGTGTCCCAGGACACAAAGCGCCCTATTGTACTCTGTGTTTAGAATGCTGCTTTGATGGTGCTTCTCTCCAGTTTACATGTCCTCCACGGTGGAGGCAAAGAAAAAGTCGGATGCAAGGAGGACAGATATGACTCCAGAAGAAAGCTTATGTCCTTATAAAATAAAGACATTCTTTCACATGATACAATGCTTCACTATATGATCTATTAAAAAAAAAACCTCTGAGATAAGCCAACTTGAAATAGGAAACAGTATAGAAAATAAGTATATCCTTTTCTATAGGATACTTAAGAGGAAACGAAGCAAAAAGTGAAGTTGAATTTCTAGCTACAAACTGAAACCACAGCTTTCTTTAAGGTCAAGCTGAAAGTTAAATACCTAAATATCTTTATTAATACTTGAACAAAGCCTTACAAAGTGCTAATGGTACATGAGTGCAGAAATTGCAGAGGGCAGAGTTTAATAGTGATGATAAAGTCAGTGACACTTCCAAAGGAAGTCTAAACCTCAGGTTATTCTACTTTGTTCCCCTAATCCAAAATCTTTCTCTCACAAGTGGCTCTAAGTACAATTTGTGCAAGATGTAAGCAGTATTTGATGTTTTCTTGCCAATCTTTAACAAAGGGAAAGGAAAATATTTTTTGCTTTCTACATTGCTCCAGAATCAACAGCACAATGAAAAGGGAAAGTAAATTGACCGAAGGAATAGAGTTTTATACAAAGAAATACATAGACAAATGCAGTAGAAGGATCTTATATAATACCACATACAAACAGATACAGTTTGTTTCCCTTTTTTGGGGGGGGCGTGGTCACACCTGGTTCTGCCCAGGGCTTACACATCTTGCTCTATACTTAGGGATCACTACTGGTAGGCTTGGGGACCAAGTGGACTTACTCAAGATCAAATCCAGGTTGGCTGTATACAAGGCCAGTGCCTTTCCCTTTGTCCTATCTCTGGCCCCTACAGTTTCTATAAGGCTCAATCCATGACCCTAATATTTCAAAAATATGTTTATTACAGTGAGCCACTCCCAATTCACCTTAGAATCTTCTCTTCTGACAGCTCTTAGCATGTGAAGTATAATCAAACCTCTCATAATTATAAGTGGGCCATTTAAAATGCTAAATGAAGCCTGGAGGCAAGACTAAGGTCAAGCCTGAAAGGCTTCAGTTGTCAGATTGCCCACCAATCATCTTTGACTCGGGCCTTACCTTAGTTCTTACTAAAGAAATCAAAAGCAACCAGTCCAGGAAAACCCATCTAGATCTTTAACTGTGGAAACTTCCAAAGGAGAGGTGCTCAGGCCAGACACATAGTAGATCTGACAAGGTAGAAACTCAAAGATGGAGGTATTAGGAAAAGATAAGAGCATCTGTCTCTCTGCCCATTCAGTTAGCATATGCTTTGTGACTTGCTGCTTATTTCTGGCTATCTGTTCATGCTTTTGAGAAGCTGCACAAGGAGAAAGGCCTAAGTTAATCATCCCTGTATGCTATAAGATGTTTTAATAATGTAGTTCAGCATTAGGGCACATGCATGTGTGATCCCCTGTCCCCAGCACCACCAAAATAAGCAAATAGGCTTAATATACTGTTTTTTTTTAAATATTTTCCTTTCAGGGGAGATTGCTCATGCTGAGGAATCAATACAAGATTTAGGACCTTTTTTTGCAATAGCACTGAGACGTTCTTTCCCCTGTGGTTAATTCACATCAGACAATATTCAGTATGTAAAGAACAACTAATGCAACAACTGCATCACTAAGTGACAGTTTATTTAAAATCAGTTCTCTGTCCAAATGTCAGTAAATTAATTAGAATATAGACTTACGTTAAAGCTTCAGAGTAATTATAATGAGGCAAGACTCCTAGAAACTTCTGCACTTCATCCATCACTGTTGCAGGATCACTTCTTAGCTGCTGGCCATCAATAATTAGCAACTAAATGACCAAAGGAATATGAAAAAAGACAGAGACTTGTGTAATAAAATGTTTCTGCACCCCAAATTTATTTATTTATTTATTTATTTATTTATTTATTTATTTATTTATTTTGGTGTTTGGGTCACACCCAGTGGCACTCAGGGGTTACTCTTGGCTCTGCGCTCAGAAATTACTCCTGGCTTGGGGGACCATATAGGATGCCAGGAATTGAATGTGGGTCAATTCCAAGTTAGCTGTGTGCAAGGCAAATGCCCTACCTCTGTGCTCTGGCCCCTGAAATTTTTTTTAATGGGAGATACTGTCCTAAGGGCATTTGCATGTAGTGCTGTTAGATTTTGCCAGGTGGTTCTCTTTACTGACCTGGCAGAAAAAAATCAATCACACTTATTGATCGCACTCATATATCATCTGAGAAGGCAGGCTTTCCCTCAGAAAACAAAAAGGCCAGGAAGGGACCATGAGAGTCTATGAATATTTGAATATGGCTAGAGAACCACACGCAGATACAGTTTGAAAATTGGGACTAGGGAGATGCTGCAAGTGATATAGCACACTCCTAGCATGTTTGAGACCCTCGTTTTTAATCATGATTTTTCATTTGCCCCTTTTCCCTCTCAGACCCTAGGTAGGACCATCAGTTGTGACTCTGGAGTCCCCTAAGTAGTATGAGTTTGGTTGAGCATCAGGCCTCTACCAGATGATTTGGTGGGCATCTCCTGGGTCACCCTGTGCACCATTTAATGGTGGCTTCTGTTTAAAAATGAAAAGTAAACAAAAATACCAAACAAGTAAGCAAAACAAAACAGCAAAAAATAACCACACTTAAGGGTGTTCTAGCTGGGAAAGAGGACAGTAGAAAGGGAAATGGGCTTATTAAGACCAGATACAGGGTTGGAGAGATAGCATAGCGGTAGCACATTTGCCTCACATGCTCACATGCTGTGACCAGGATGGGCCCTTTTGATCTCTGGCATCCCATATGGCACCTGAACCTGTCAGAAGTGATTTCTGACAGAGCCAGAAGTAACACTGAGTACTGCTGGATATGGCCCCCAAACAAACAGACCAGATATAATATGATGGAGGATGTAACTCCATTTCAAAGAGCAGTGCCAGAAAGCTTTTTTTTTTTTTTTAAGGGCTGAGCAGTAGTAATTTCTGAGTTCAGAACCAGGAATAACCCATGAGTGCTGCAGGATGTGGCCAACCTTCTACCCCCAAATAACCAACTTTGATGATCCCTGTAGAGGTCAGGAATCCCAAAAAACCAGAACACAGGAGTTTCTCTGCCGACTCAGGAAAAAATTGCTTGCTTCTAGGATGAGTGAATGGGGTGAACCCACCAATATAGCAGATAGATGGAAGTCTGGGGTCACAATGCCTCTAGCTCACATTGCTCTGTTGTTTTAATGTAGTCTGGATTAGTTTTGTTCATCAGAGAATGTCCTGAAAGACGAACATGGAACATGCTCTTTACAGGCTTTGATGTGGGCATCTAGCCTTTGAATTCTTGAAGTGGGACTGGGGGCCTGCAGCCATAGTACAGCGGGTGGGCATTTGTATTGTATGCAGCCAACTCAGGTTCAATTCCCAGCATCCCATATGGTACCCTGAGCCTGCCAGGAGTGATTTCTGAGTGCAGAGCCAGGAGTAATTAATGAGTATTGCCAAGTGTGACCTCAAAATCAAAACCACAAGAAAAAGAAATGACTAATATAATTGAGGAGCTAAATTTGTAATTTTACTTAATTACAACATGACTTTAGCTGGACATGGTGACAGCCAGTCCACAGCCAGTGGCACAGACCACACACACATCAGGTGACCGAGTTACCTCCTGCATACCAGAAGTGCTGATTCTGTGATCCCCGTTGATACCCAGGAAAGGAGATAAAAGGAAACCCAGGAAAACATTGGGCTTAGGAAAATTCAGCAAGGTGATTCAGAGGAAAATGCTGGCCTTTAATCATGAAAGGCAACTTTGGCCATGCTTAGGATGGTTTTGAGTGTCTCCTAGGATAAGAAGCAGGAAGATAATTCTTCGATGCATGGAGGACTTGTTGGGTAGAGATCGGAAATTACAGCTGGAGACAGCCTGAAATACCTTTAGCTAGAAAATTTAAAGACATCTTTTTCTCCTTTTGTCCAGCTATCATTCTTACTATAGTCTCATTGTTTACAACCGAACACTAAAATCTGGTAATATTGTAATGAGTCAAAATTTCATCTCTCTTAGAGTCAAACATATCAACTTAATGAGATTGTAACGTGAGGTAGATGATCATTGCTTAGTACCTGGAAGGGAGGGAAATAGAGGAGCCATCTCTCTATGTGGTTGGCATACCACCCTGGCACCAGACATCGCTTCTGCAAGGCTCGGAGCTCTGTGGGGGCATGGGGACCGGCCGAGATCACCTCGTAGAAACTAAACTTCAGTGCTGCGGGGTCTTCATGTGATCGTTGATGCTGTGGTGGGTGAAAGGGGGGATTGTTAAGCCAACTTGAGCCAAAGGCACAAATCATTCAACTCTGATAACTGTGACACGTTTCACCATCCAACAATAGTAAACTGCTTGACAATAAGGAGTCAAGATACTGGTTTAGAGCACCAGAATTTTAGGTTTGTCTCTGGGGTTGGGTTTTTTTTAACTTACTTGGGAAAGCCTACGTCTGGTTGTTACAATTCTTTAACCAACTGTATCGAGTCTATAGACTTCTATAATATATTTTATTCCGCAAGTAAACTTGAGAAAGTTGCATTAATGCTCCCCCGTCAGCCCATCAGAGAGAATCATGTGTGGCCTCCTGTGAAATTTCCATAATGCCCTCGCACTGGGCTAGCTCTGCTGCGCTGTTTTTTCGCTTCAGCTCCTAAAACAGTTTGCAATGAGAAAAACCCGACCAGCTACTTTAAATGGAGAAAGTGCTGCACACTCTGACAGGCGCATTATCAAAGCCTGCAGCTTTTACCTTCTACCTCGCATCTAAAAAGCCAAGATTATTTTACCTAATGGTCACCTTTGTGATGAATCAGATTCATTTCTTGGGTAGAAAATTCAGAAAGGAGCAACCTAAATAGGAAAGTGTCTGCTAATGGTCAGGCAAAAGCCCTTGGGTTTGAAGGAATCTACTTTCCCCTAAATTGACCAATAAATATTCAGGCTTGGTGATGGGTTTGTAGATGTTTACCACATCCAGTTGAAAAGCAAATTTCCTGCAATTGAGATTCAAATCACTGTCCTCCAAACTTGACTAGGGTTTGTTAAGGCCTGTACTCGGCCCCCGTGGAGTGATTTATTTGAAATATTTAGGACGTTTTGTTAGCTTTGCAGTCTGAAACCTTGACTTATTTATTTATTTAAGTAAGTTCACAATTTTTCAGGGGCTAAGTGGCTGCCAAGCTCCATTTTCTTCTTCCTCTTGGAATCAATTAAGGTTTATTTTCTTTTCTCCAGGTATCAGGTAGTAAAGGTAAAACCAGTTGTCTATTTTGATGAAGAAGATGGTTCTGAGGGGCCCGGGAGATAGCATGGAGGTAAAGCGTTTGCCTTTCATGCAAAAGGTCATCGGTTCAAATCCCGGTGCCCCATATGGTCCCCCGTGCCTGCCAGGAGCAATTTCTGAGCATGGAGCCAGGAGTAACCCCTGAGCACTGCCGGGTGTGACCCAAAAACCAAAAAAAAAAAAAAAAAAAAAAAAAGATGGTTCTGGCAGGTGGGTGAGGAGGGCACGTATAGGAAAGTGGGGCTCTCCTACTTCCCCATCTGCAGAAGAATTTTTCATTCTTCCTCTCATATCTCATCTGCTGTGTCAGACCTCCTCTGCCCACTACTTCCAGTCACCAAATCTTTTGATTATCTGTTCCTGTAAACTTGGAAAACTGCTTTGACTAAATTGCAGTGGTACTCTTCGTTAAAAAACATATTTCTCAAATATTGTCCATTCTCGAGATTTTTGCTGCCTGAAGACCCATCCGTGGAAGCAGCTCATCTCACTCCTACCCTAAGGGTCTGAGTCTGCAGAGCCAACAGATTTCAATCCAGCTGTGGTTCAGAAAAGGATCTTTGAACATGACATTCCACATTGACCCAACTTTATACTTTCACAGTTCCTTGGTCTGCTCTTCACCCTTGACCTGCTGACATAACCTTATGCTTTGTGCCCTATGAAATAATTCATTTTAATTTTACTTTCCTCCTCCAGAAATCTCTTCTCCCTCCTGCAGAAACGTCTCCTCCCCTTTTTGCAGAAAACCTTTCCTCTCCTGCAAAAATTCTTCCTCCTACTGAAAACCCTTCCCACTTACAGAAAAACTTCCCCGCCTCTACAGAAAACCCTCCTCCTTCATGCAGAAAACACTCTTCCCTCCTCCAGACTTCCCTTTCACCAGTGGGTTTCAAACCTGGTACCAGGAGTAAGCTCGGTCTGATGGGTCAATGAGGATGGTGATGATCTTGGCTTTGGGGACCAAAGAAGCTGCTCTTTTGGGTGCTTCTTCTGAGTGGAAATAGTTGGCACTCTTCTCAAACAGAAAGTCAGTGGTGACATTGGATGGGACAGGGAAGAAATCCATATACCTAGGAGGGGAATATTTCAAAAGTAAGATGCTGACTCATGCTGGTGACTTACCTGGTGACAAGATGTTAAAGCATCCTAGAGATTTTTGTTCCCTAAACAAGGGTCTTTTTCTTTGTGACATTTGTCCCACAAAGTAAGAAAAGAATATATAGAAGTCTAATAATGTACTTTGAATATCTTCTGCAAGTATATTTTATGTTTTTTCTATATCAGGAGAATGTAGAATGAGAAATAACAAAAATAAAGACATAATATTGATTAAATATTTTACAGAGAAAAATGAAGTGCCCAACGAAAACCAAAATTAGATTCATAGAGCCTTTAGGCTCAGTTCAAAGGCATTTTATGGGTTTAAACAAAACATTTTTACTTACAGCAAGTAAAATAATTTAATTCATCACACTTTTTTTTGTGCTGGTATACATTCAATTATAAGTGTCAAATTACATTTTGGTATGAACATTGCCTCTTAAATTTTTCATAAAGACATTCCTATTCTTAGTTATAAAAGTGAAAGAAAATGTACATATATAAGTATAAAATCCTATCAAATGTCCTAAAGTTAGGTCCCACACCTCCAGTGAGGTGAGAATTAAAATTCTGAGCAGGGTAAACAGGTGTGAATATTTGTATTTGTAGTTTCAAGCATTGAAGCACAGAATAGTGTGACTTTTGTATAATGTTCTATTGGTACAAAAACTGTAAAGTACAAACTTGTTCATTATATAACAGCAGATATTTTTGAAGAGGGTCTTTTAAGAGAGGGCAGACACACAACTTTAACTTGTAGAGTTTCTTCTAATTTGTCAGAATGGCCTCATTCACCATTACTTTCCTTTTTAACTCACAAGCCACCAAATTTAAGTAGCTCAAATTAACTCACCAAGACTCATTATCATTTACTTATGTACTAACTTCCTTTTTTGTACTGTGTTGCTTTCTTTCATATTAAAGCTTCTGGCAGACTTCTAGTTGATATTGGAAAAATTTGGTTGGTGTAGCTAAACAAAGCTTTGAGATTCCAGGTAGTACATAAATACTTGTATGTTTTATGGGAATTGCCTTGTTGGTGACAAGGCAAGGAGATATATATATTTATATATATTCATATATATGCATATATATACAAATTTTTTCCAGAAATTTGATCTGCACTGCTCTCTGATTTATTCTAGAAATGGAAAGTAGGACTGTAAATAGGTGCCAAGGTTATTTCAACTGTCTACTGGTAGTTTATTGGTTCAATGCCTGTCTAAAGTTTGCTTATTCTGAAAAAAGTCTGAAACTGTCTCCAAAAATTATAAGGAAAGGGAGAAAGGTATTGAATCCAGATAACTTAGTTTCCTGGGAGTCCTTTGTACCTGAAACTGAGTTTTGATTTAGGTCTTGAAAAAGTCACACAGTTCAGGATTTTACACTTATAGATTTTACACTTATAATGCATAATTTTTTACCTACAGTTTCATGGAAAAATCTGGATGCAATTTTTTGTTTGACTACATGTTATGGTTTTTATAGTTTAGTGCTTGGAAATTACATGCACCTGAACAATGTTTGATGACAAAACAAAAATAATTCAGCTTTTTGTTTCAAGGGAAGGAACAGATTTATATTTGGAGAAAATAAATCCAGGTTATCCAAAAATTGACAGACTAGAGTGATTTTACAATTTGGTAGTGTCTAAATTTGGGAGTTCAAAAATGAATTTATATACATTTTGTAGTCTACATAGCATATCAGCGATATTTTCTACTAAGAGATGTTACTTGCCATTCTCAACATTTTTTGAGTCAACTTAAGTTGACCCTGAGCATATGTTTTTTGTTTTTCTTTGCTTTTTTGTCACACTCAGCAGTTTTCAGGACTTACTCCTGGCTCTGCACTCAGGATCACTCCTGGCAGGCTCTGGGGACCATATGTAATGCCGGAGGAGTTCCAACCTGATAACATGGGTTGGCTCTGTCTGAGGCAAATGCCTTACCCACTTGTTCTGGCCCCAGCTCTGAAACTTTGTAAGTGATTTATTCAGAGCCAGGTTAAGATATTTAAAGGATGTGGATGTTAATAGAATTTGATGGTTTTCCACTCAACATGCCAACACTTTGCTTCATCCTCAGGTAAATGAAAAACAAAACAAAATACCCCCCCCCCCCCAATTTATACCTTTAATATTTGTAGAAATCCAATGGCTGAGATCTTTTGATTACAACTCTTAACTATTTTTTGTTAAGGATAGAGCTTTCTAGTTTTCACCTATTCTACTTTCTGCTCTAAACCTATATTTAGCTGCCTGTATGCTAAGACAACCCTGGCTTTCTCTCATTCTCCAAGAAAGGCAGATCCATGAACCTGGCAGAACTGCACCTGTGCTTATCCTGCCAGTAAGCTCACACGCAGAATCTTCACCCCGTGACTTTGGGGTCCTGAAGGAACAGCTAAGGTGCTGAGTCCTAGCTGACCCTGCCCATCTGAGGGCTGGGAATACACTTGATACTACTGAAAGCAAAGCTAGGCTTCCTGCTAATAGATTGACATTTGCAGTAGCTATGATTTTTTATTTCTCTTAATTGCCTTTTATAAGCATATAATTTGTCAATCAAAAGTGTTTGCAACTGGAGTGTTTTTAGTGAGTTATAATTAAAATCTTTAATTGCTTTTTAGCTTTTCCTTATTTATGTCATCTCCATGTAAACTCCTTAAGGGCTGCTTATTCTGTTAATAGAGCTTTTACACATGACTGGCTTATAATCAGCTTTCTAAAAGAATTGGTTATTCCCGCAGATGCTTGTGAGTCTCAGGGAACACAGGTATTGTATTTTAATTTACTTCTAAAGCAGTTTCCATTGACTTCCTTTAGACCCGATGGTATCATATTTTTCTTTTTTTTTGCTATACATAGTCTATATATTTTTGATTCAGTGGTCAAATAGTAAAGTAGTGGATGCTTTCTTGATTATCAGATTAGTAATTTAAAACTACATGTCTAATAATAAACAATGTGCTGAAGAATCACAATTAAATAACAATTAGAATATCTGTAAATTATTTTTGGTACTTAAGTTCTACTCAGGCTATTTTTTATCATTCCATTTGGAGTAGCCCACAATAATTACTGAGAGGGTTGATAGTTACATCATTTTTTATGGCAATTAACATGTTAGGTTATAATATCAATATTCCAGTCATGATGATTTTTATGTGTCTTTGATATCTTTTTTTGGGAGGGGAGGGCCAGAAATGGCTCCTGACAGGCTCAGGGGACCATATGGGATGCCGGGATTCGAACCATCCTTTCATATGCAAGGCAAACGTCTTACCCTCCATGCTATCTCTCCGGCCCCGTGTCTTTGATATCTTTACCTTTAAGTATTTTCCTCACATAACATATATTCATAGTTCAACTCAAAGGCTAAAAATTAATTGTTATATTAGTAATAGCATTTTTTTCTACCTTTCATTACTTAGGAAATGCACACGTATTTCTGGTTCTATTTATTTACTTTGGTACCAAACTAAATTAGAAAATTACATACTTAGATTGTGGTATCAGTCCCCATAGTGGTGCTGGAGACCAGAGTTATGGGATCACACTTTAGGATATGAGGTTGGCTTTACAGTATAGCAGCACTTGCCAGGGAATGAACGGCTGCTTAGCTCCAGTGGTGTTTGGGGACCAGTAAGGTCACACACCTCTGGGGGACTGAGCTCAGTGTCTCATACATGCTAAATATATGTTTTACTGCTTGAACCATTTTCTCATCCCCTGTAATATCACATTCATTCATAGTGCACAAGAAAAGAATGCTGTTAAATTTGTAAGAGTGAGCAGAATGAAATTTGTGATGATTATTGAATTTCTGACATAGTTGAAATCACCATCAAAGATAATTAACATAAATGAAAACATTGGGTTCTCTTTAGTAAAGCTTGTTATGAAGACAATCTGTACTCCTTTAGATTATCCAATCAGATCATATGGCATAGAGGCTAACTTTTCTTTGTGGTCACACACTTAAACGTTTATAAATATTCTAATTTTATGCTGTGCACAGTACATATACTTTTAGATTTATACTAATAACCCATCTTACCAATCAATCCCCCTGTGGTAGTTATTTCTATTAAAGAACTGTACCTCCTCAAAGGTTTTTGGGCTGGGGGAGTTACTAAGGATGGAAGGATGCATAACCAGGAACAAATACAGAGCAGTGGTACCTGAAAAACAAAAACAGAATTTTAGAGTTGAAGGAAATGAAACAGTGTCATACTATTTACATTTCAATGTCATTAATAATGATGCAAACCACAAGTACTACTTGAATTAAACCGAGCAGATAATTAACAGAGTGAATTCTAAAAGAGAGTGAATTCTAAAAAGTGGAGCAAGTGTGACTTGAGGAGGACAGGCCTGTGACAGCCTTTGGGGAAGCTGTAATTGATTTGGTTTGTGAGTCTGGCTCTTTGCATTTCTCATCTTGGTGAGATTTCTTATCATCACTCTTCCTTGGAGAAGACTCATATGCCTTTCTTACTTCACAGTCTTTCATTGATGATAAAAAGACACTGATTTGACAATTATTTATAGTTTGAGGGCCACAGCTAATAGTGCTTAGGGCTGACTCCTGACTCCTGCTTTCTGCTCAGGGATCACTTCTGGTGAGATTGGGAGATCATCAGGGATTCTGAGAATTAAACCTACGTCAGCTGCATACCAAGCAAACATTCTCCTCATTGTACTATCTCTCTTATCCTTATTTGGAGATTATTTTTACATTAATAATAATTACACAAGTGAAACACAATTAATTTAATATAATTTAATATAAATATTACATTACCAAAAATTCATGCTTGGGCTCACTAATAAAGTTTTCTTTGAGGTCTAGGAAAGGTTATTAAATTTAAGACCAATTTAATCTTTTATAAATTTAGATTTGAATGTAGTTAATATAAAATTAGTGTCAAATTGGTTTAAGTAACTAAATTTAGGACAATTTTTCCCTTTATTAAGGCATAATCTATACATATACACTTTAGGTGAAAGAAAATATCACTGTCATAGGTATCCACATCGATTTATGACTATTGGGGATCAGAAATATGACTTTATAAGCAAGCTGTGTCATGAACTATAGAATTAGTATTTTTAGCTTACATTGTAAGTTAAAGGCTATACCTTAGTTTTTCTGTTACAGGAGAAAGTAAAGCAATCTGCAACATGATGGGAATAAAGGAGTGTATTATAATAAAGGTTTTATTTGAAAAGACCACAGGTTATACAAAAGGTGGAAAATCAAAAGTTTTGTATCTAACATCAACGTGAAGACAATGATGACAGCTCTTATTTGGGGGAGAGAGGCAACACTCAGTGGCTTTCAGGGGTTACTCCTGGCATAGAGCTCAGAAGTTAGTCCTGGTAGACTTGGAGGACCATATGGGATGCCAGGTTGACCACAAGGCAAGGCAAACACCCTACCTTCTGTGCTATCGTCTGGCTCCTGAAGTCAACTCTTAATTCTTTATCAACAGAGTATTGAGTGTGCTAACTAGACAAAGTAGGCAAGGCAAGAAAATAAAAGGCATACATATTGGAAAGGAAGTAAAACTGATAACATGATGTACATTGGATCAGAAGGAAAAACTAAGTATGGGTTGGAACACATACTGTATATGTAGGAGCCCATGGTATGATTCTTATCAACACATTAAGTTATTACTCCCCTAAATTCTAACAGTCAAAAGCAAATGTAACTGATGTAGAAAAAAGATGGGATGTACTTCAGTTTTCTGAGAATTTAGTTACATGATGGTGTTTAAAGATCAAAATATAAAAATTTTAAATGTTTCTAAGTGTTTGATACTATTCGGAGAGAAACATATTCTCTAGTTTTCACTTCTGTACTCTAATGTCATTTATAGTATTACTTAGTTATATGGACCAGGATCTGGTCATTGTATTCCAGGTCAATAGCTAGCGATTGTTATTGGATATGGCATTTAATATCTCTCTTTGGATAAATGATTCTTCTAACTTTTTTTTAATAATAATGTCATATTACAATTTGTCATGTTACAATTAAAATTTCTGATAAACTTCATTTAGTCTTTTAAATTTATTATATGTGTATAAAAGACAAAATCTAAAAGTTAAAAAAAACTTAAAAACTAAAGAATGGTTCTAAAATATTTAAGCTGAAGGAAACAGGGAACCTGGAATATAACTGAGCCCAAAATCAATGTATATTTATAATTATAACCTATGGATAATGAGATACATATAATATATCTAGTCTTATATAGAAAGTAAAACTTTTCGGGACCGGAGAGGTGGTGCTAGAGGTAAGGTGTCTCCCTTGCAAGCACTATCCAAGGAAGGACCGTGGTTCGAATCCCAGGCGTCTCTTATGGTCCCCCCCAAGCCAGGGGCAATTTCTGAGCACTTAGCCAGGAGTAACTCCTGAGCATCAAACGGGTGTCCCCCACCAAAAAAAAAAAAAAAAA
>PVKC010002427.1:9142-43613 GCA_004027635.1 Crocidura indochinensis
TTTTTTTTTTGGTTTTTGGGCCACACCCAGTGATGCTCAGGGGTTACTCCTGGCTATGCGCTCAGAAGTCGCTCCTGGCTTGGGGGACCATATGGGAAACCAGGGGATCGAACCGCAGTCTGTCCTAAGCTAGCGCAGGCAAGGCAGGCACCTTACCTCCAGCGCCACCGCCCGGCCCCAAGGATACACTTATTGATGATCAGAAGAATTGGAAAATTGGGAGATAGTTTTGGTATCCCAATTTCCTGCTAACATCCCAAAATAGCTCAATGAAATAATTCATGGCATCTTATACTGAAGAATTGAAACAGCAAAGATGGTCCAGAGGTCCTGAATCTCATCTTAGTTCTTTCTCTTACTGTTGGTTGAGACCATTGCTTACTTTTAGTTAACCCATAAATGAAGGATTTCCTAAGTTATAGGAATGAAACTGCATGAATTTGGCCAGTTTTAACAACCATATTTTTTTTATTTGCATGTGATATACTTTTGAATCTTTTTTGTGCTGAACTTGCATTATTGAACTTAAACTAATGAACCATGATCCCCAGTAAAAAGAGTCTAAATTGTTATCTAACTAGAGAATTTATTATACATTTTAAGAGTTATTTAAAAAAATAATTTCAATCCTTCTGCATTTGAAGATAATTTTCTTTTCTTTTTATAAAAGTGCAGAATTTTTAGTTAACTATTTATTTGGTTGTATACAAACTTTTTGGACCTTTTTCTAGATAGTTGATTTTATTTTCACACTTTGAGAATATTATTTTTCTAAATGTTAAATATCTTGTATTTCTCTTGAAACTTGGTAATCCCTGATTTTATTATCCTCTGTAAGCTGCAGTTTCCTGAATTAAATCTAGTTTTTTAGCTTTATCATTGGTTTTTGTAAGTGGTAGAAATAAAGACATTTGAAATGTCAATTGGAAATGAATACAGCTGAAGTAGAAATTGACATTACTTTTATTTATTTTTTTTTTATTTTTGGGCCACGCCCAGTGACACTCAGGGGTTACTCCTGGCTATGCGCTCAGAAGTCGCCCCTGGCCTGGGGGACCATATGGGGCACGGGGGATCAAACCGCGGTCTGTCCAAGGCTAGCGCAATAAGGCAGGCACCTTACCTCCAATGCCACTGCCCGGCCCCGACATTACTTTTAAATGAGAATCAGCTGATTAATAGTATAATTTGATATATTAGACTTCTGAATATGCTCCCCACCACAAACTGAACTGACATTTCCAAGCTAAAGAACTGATTTTTTTTCTCTTCTCTTTCCTATAATATTGTAGGGTTAGACCAGGGGTTATACTCCTGCTTTCTGCCCTTATAGCTGCAGTATGTTGAGGCTTCTTCACTTGGTTGTGTCACCCAGAATTATACTCCCAGAGCTAGATATGGTGTTATGAGTGGTATTATGGGTTGTTGCCATGGATTGAATTCAAAGCATCATTTGAGAAGGGCAGGAACTGTACTGAGAACCTTATTCCATAGTCTTTTTTGGGGGCTCTGTCTAATGGTTCGGGGCTTATTTCTGGCTCTACACTTAAGGATCACTCCTGCCAGGGCTTGGGGGGAACATATGGGGGTGCCAGGGATCCAACTCAGGTCTATTGCATGCTAGACAAGTGCCTTACCCATTGTTTTATCTATCACTCTGACATAGTCCCTGTCCTTAAAATTCAAAAAGAAATTCTTATGGAAGTTATTTGTTCCAGCATTAAGATTATATACTAGGTCTTAAAATAAAATTTAATGATAGAATCTTCCTTTTGCAGTTGCACATTCTCAGAGCTTTAGTTTTTTCACATGCTATGTAGAAGAACATTGAGCTAAAATATTGCTGGTACTCATACTATTGTGTAGAACAGTACAGTACATTACATTACTAATAAATTCCTAATAAGATTATTTTTTTCTATGACAGGACTGAACTTAGAGCATGTGCTTTTTTTTTTTTATCAAGCCACATGCTCAGCTCCACAATTTATGATTTTTTCCATTGAGATTTGGGTTTTTTGTTTGTTTGTTTATTTTGTTTATTGGGCTCACCCAGTGGGCTCACTCAGGGATTAGTCCTGGCTCTGAACTCAGGAATCACTCCTGATCAGCTTGGGAGACCATATGTGGTGCTAAGGATCAAACATAGGTCAGCCACATACAAAACTAGAGCCCTATCTGCTATACTTTGGCTATGGTCCGAGATTTGTTTTGTTTCACTAACTTATTTGTTAGTGTTTAAAAAGAACTCTACCTGAGGACGACGCTCTCTACTTACTCAATATTCTGATTAAGCAGAGTGTACAAATGTTTATTATTTCCTACGATTCCACCTTTTTTTTTTTTTAAGGATAACGACTTTTTCTGGGGGGTCACACTAGGCAGTGCTCGGGGGTGACTCCTGGCTCTATGCTCAGAAATCGTTCCTGTCAGGCTCAGGGGGACTATATGGGATATAGGATCTGGGATTCGAACCACCATCCTTCTGCATGCAAGGCAAACTCCTTACCTCCATGCTATCTCTCCGGCCCCATTAACTATATATTATAAACCATTACAATACTCATATTAAAATACTTCATAAAGAAAACAGTGACAATTATTTTTTGAGATAATGATGTGCTTTTAAAATTGCCAACTGTAATTTTGGAATAAAATTACTTCTGAAATGCAAATTTAACTTCTATCCAAAATGTTCAAATTTTCAAACCAACCAGCTTTCAATTAGGACAAGATCATAGATAATTTAAGTACATTGGACTCTCAGGATATTATTTATGACTAATACAATCTATACTATTTTCTCAGTAATCCACAAATATTTGTCCTATCTTATTAGGAAAAAGTATACAGGACTGTTTATTTTCATTTGCCTGAATTATCAAAATGAAGAAAGAACAGGGGCTGGAGTGATAGCACAGTGGTAGGTTATTTTCCATGCACGAGGCCTACCTGGGACAGACATGGGTTCAATTCCCAGCTTCTCATATGGTCCCACAGCATGCCAGGACTGATTTCTGAGAGCAGAGGCAGGAGTAATACTTGAGTGCCATCAGGTGAATTCTACTTTTATTTTTATCGATCAATTTTAAGTAGTTATCACAGAAAGCACTGAAAGATTTATGTGTTCTTTCCTTTCTCTGTCAAAATGAGTATAAAGGGACAGGATAGACAACTTTGGGAATGTTTTTAAGACTTTTTTTGTTGTTGTTGAAACTTCCTTTTTTAAAAATATTTTAGTCACTGTGTTTTACAATATTAAAATACCATCAATAGTAGAGTTTCATGCACATGACATCTAACAGTACAGCCTCACCAGTGTCCTTGGATCTACCCCTTAATTTACCACCAGTGTGAAGGTGATTGTTCTTTGTATGACTGAAATCAAACTACAGTCATGTTTGTAATCACTGTGTTTAAAAAAGAAATTAAAAAATAATTCACTACCCGTGCCCTTGGATCTACCCCTTAAAACACCCTTTCTTCCTTGACTTTCTTCTTAACGCCCTCCCTCCAAGTATCTCAACCATTGTGAGCTTTGTTTTGTGACCAGTTCTTTTTGGTCATTTGTTATTCCCTATTTCTTTATATTTTACATATGAGAGAGATCATTCTATATCTCCCCCCCTCCCTATTTTAGCTGACTTCACTCAGCATGATCTTCTCCAAGTTCCATTTACATAGTGACAAATCACATGATTTTTGCCTCTTCTTATAGTTGAGTAGTTTTCCATTGGGTATATATGCCACAATTTCTTTATCCAATCATCTGTTCTTGGATGTTTGAGATATTTCCAGCTTTTTGCTATTGTGAATAGTGCTGCAGTGAACAAAGAACCATAGTATACTTGTCTTTTCTGAATAGAGATTTTGGGCTCTTGGGAAAGATGCCCAAAAGTGGGGTCATATGAAAGTTCATTTGTTTTTGGTTTTTGGAAAGTGTCTTAACTGTTTTTCAAAAGGGTTGAGCCTATCAACAGTCTCACCAATAATGTATGAGCATTCCTTTTTCTTCACATCAATTCCAGCACTGGTTGCTTTCATCATTTTTAAAAAATATGTTCCTGTGTGAGGTGATACCTCATTGTTGCTGTGACATGCATTTCCCTACAGAGCAATTTTTCAGATTCCCACTGGCCATCTGTTTTCTTTATTTGAGAAAGTTTTATTTGCCTTTTCTCCCCTCTTTTTGATGGGATGATTTTTTTAAGTTTTACCATTGCTTTATATGTCTTGGATATTAATCTTTTATTGGATAAATATTGGGCAGATAGCTTAAGAAAAAAAGATAGTTTTAAAATTATACTATAAAGCTATAGTAATCAAGCAGTGGAGTAAAGACAGTTCCTTACAGACCCTCGAGCTAATGGAATAGTATCTATAGCTCAGAGACAGATCCCGAGGTATAAAGTCAGCTTTTTTTTTTTTTGGACAAAAGATTGAATAGCATGAAATGAATCAAGAAAAGCCTTTTTAACAAATGATGTTGGTAAAACCAGTTACTCACAGGCAATAAGGTAAAATCAGATTGCTGTCTCATACCATGCACAAAAGTCAGTTCAGAATGTGTTAAAAATCTGGAGATCAGGCCTAAGTTCATAAAATACACTGAGTAAAATGTAGTTGGAATCCTAGATATTAAATCTAGAGGTATCTTTAATGATTTACTCATTGACTAAGTAAATGGAAGCAAGGGTAAGAAAATGAAATTATATTAAATTAAAATGCTGTTGTACCACACAAAAAATGATGACCAAAGAAAAGATCTTTAAAATATTCTGTTACACACTTTAGGTTCTGATGTTTATCTGAATCAGTATTTAATATGATGGTTACAAAAAGTTCACCTCACCATGTTGGTCCAGCTATTTTGTACCACTGTAGAATAGTATTTCCTTGTTCCCTCCTTTCTTCCCTCCCTCACTTCTTTTCTTCTACTCCCATGTAGTGCTTAGGAGGTCTGAGATCCCCTACTGGAGACTTTCAGCCAAGTAGGGTGATTTAGTGGTGTTTTGAGGATGTGGTGCTGGTCTGGCTCTGTAGAGCTGGGGGTTACTGGGTCACCTTGGCAGTACTTATCCTGGGGGATCAAACTGGTATCTGCAACATGGAAGGCAAGTACCTTACCCTTCTACTTTCTCTCTCTGTCTTTCTCTGTCTTTCTCTGTCTCTCTATCTCTCTTTTTCTGGATCCTTCATTTTTAGGTATAAGGTTATAAAAGAATATATTAATTGGACAATATAAATAGTCATGTCCTCTTTTGGAAAATGATCAATATTTATGATTATTTAAATTATTAAATATTAATTTTTTCAGGGTCAGTTTCTGACTCTGTGCTCAGGGTTTTACTCCTTGTAGTGGTTGGAGTCCCATGTCATGCCAAAGATCAAATTGGGATTTGTTGTATTTCAGTCTTGTATTTTCTCTTGGGTTTAAGTTCTTTCAAAAAATAAAAATTTGCTACATTGTTCTGATATTTCCATCTGTATATAAGCTTATGTTTTATATGACTAGTATTAAATTCAGAATAGTATATTTTATATTACTAGTATTACATTTAGAATAGTAAAAATTTAATTTTTATTGAAGTAACCTTATAACTTTAGGTATGAATTATTATTGATCAATATAAATATACTATATCAAGGTTCTTACTATTTATTATTACTTTCTTTTGACTTTTAATTTTGTTTTTTGTTTTTGGCCCATACCATTGGTACTCAGGGGCTACTCCTAACTTTGTGCTCCAGAACTAATACTGGCAGTGCTTAGGGGACCATGTAGGGTTTCAAGGATTGAACCCAAGTTGGCTATGTGCAAGTCAAATGCCCTATTCACTATATTATTGCTCCAGTTTCTGTTTTGCTTTTGCACTACACTTAAATTCAGGCTTACTCCTGACTTTGTGCTCAAGATCAATCACTCCTCATGGAGTTTGAGGACTATATGCATACGGGAGTCTGTCATAAACAAGAAAAGCGCCTTTACCCTTTTACTATCTCTCTGGTCTCCATTCATGAAGATTCTTTAATCTGTTCCTTATAGAGTCTGTGTTCAGTAGGGGTGGTCTTGCTTGGCAGAAGTTCAGATGAAAATTTATAGGGCATCTTACGTATCTAGAAGCTTAGTGTGAACTGGCCATGTGTTGTGGTGTCTATAAATTATACTAATACAAAGATAGTTTCTACTTGTGAAAGATCAGAGGATGTAATTTTCTTACTCTTAAGTGTTTAGATTGTATCCAACAGCAATGCACTTACTTTAGAAGACTTGGGTTTGAGCTAGACATTGGCAATGCAGTGATAAATGACTTGTATGGCATTGGATCTCAAAGTGCTGTTATTTCATTGTTGAATGGTTGAAAAAATTGAGGATATTTTGTATAGTAGGAATCCTAGGACATTGAAAGGACCTCATATGTGACATAGGTACATTGAAAGGAGTTCCCACGAGAAATAGGTACAAATCATGTGGTTTCAGGAAACAATACTACAGACCGGGAGGTTTGATTTGGCTTCCTAAAATGAGTATATATATGTGTGCATAACACTGCTTTATAGTCTACTTACATAGAATTATGTGGATAATATATTTATGGAATAAACTCTAGGAATGGAGTTTCTGGTTATTGAAGGTATTTAAGTTGAGGTTGAATGCAGCCAGGATATATAAAATATATATCTTACCAGATTCATTAATTCATTCATTCATTTATTCACTCACTTTTTGTCTCTGTCAAAAGTACAAGTTTATTATAAAGTAAAAAAAAAACTTTAATGATTACATTTCTCAATAGTAACATACAAAGAATAACCACAGTAGAGCAGCTCTTCTTTTATTCAAGGAAAAAGTCTTTGACAAGAATTTTAGTGGGGTGGGGGAACTGGGACTGGAGCGATAGTGTAGCAGGTAGGCAAGAGCCTTGCATGTGGCTGACTCAAATTCAATCCCTGGCATCCCATTTGGTCCCTATGCATGCCAGATGTAATCCCTGAGTGCAGAGCCTGGAGTAAGTTCTGAGCACTGCTGAGGACAAAAACAAAAAAAGAGTTTTAGAGGTCAAAGAGAGATAGTACAGTGGGCACTTGCTTTGAACGTGACTGATCCAGGACTGATTTCACAGCTTTTTATATGATCCCCCAAGCACCTCCAGGAGTGATTCCTGAGTGTGAGCTAGGTGTAATCCTTGAGCACTGCTAGATGAGGCACAAAATTAGGCAAAAAACCCAAAAAACAAAAAAAGGAAACTCCCCACCAAATAAAAATGCAGACATAAATATAATAAATGCACAAATTTGGAATTGGCATATTACTTAATATTTATCCTATGTATTATCCCAGTAAGGGTCTAAAAGTCTTGGATAGAAAGGAACCATATTTTTTTATTGAGCAAACTGAATTAAAAAAAATAGAGTACTGGAACTAGAGTGATAGCACAGGGTAGGGTGTTTGCTTTGCATGTGACCAACCCCAAAAGAACTCTGGTTTGATTCCCAGCACCCCACATTGTCCCCCAAGCCTGCAAGGAGTGACTTCTGAGCACAGAGCCAGGAGTAACTCCTGAGCACCACTGGGTGTGACCCAAAAATGGGGGGGGGGGGAAGAGTACTTCCTATGTTTAGGAACTATGCACATTGTTGAGGAGATAGATCTCAACAAGTGGATGAGCAGGAGGCTGAGTTGAATGAATACTTCAGTTCATATTTTGACTGAGATCAAAAGGAATTTCTGTGTGCCTCATTTTGCTTTGCCTTTAGTAAAAGTGTGGGACTCTGACTTTTAAGTACCCTTTTTAACATTTTTATTTAAAGAAAATGTATCACATAGTTGACAGAGTTGACCATAATACATTTGTTTCCAGATAAGTGAGAGCAGTTATTAAAAAAAGAATAGAAAGAAAAAAGAAGAGAAAGTGTTTTTTAAAAAAAAGAAAATACAGTACAAACAAATTTGCAAAAATTATTGTATCTCCAATGAAGTCATTTATTCGATGGCTGAAGGTTTAGTAAGCTCTTGTTGGCTTTTCATTCTGTTAAATTTTGTGTTTTTATAAGGATGACAGCATCAAACAAATGAAGTTGTCCAGAAATTCAAAGTACTCTTATTGATACTGAGAGTGGCATGTACTTAGCCACCAGGCCTCTTGGAAGAAGGAGGATGCAGGATAGGGTACCCGCGATCACTCTAAAAGGCCCAGGTGATATCAGCCCAAATACCATTGTACCTTAAGTTTGTTCAGATTGGAGTCCCCAGAGAATATCCTCAGTGGTGAGGCAGGACCATAGGCAAAATGATGATTCTAGGTGATAGCAGATGTGACTTTGGCAGGGCAGGGCTTAGCTGCCCCCCTCCTGAGATTGCCAACTTCCTGTTGCATGGCCAGTGAACCCATAAATTTTTATGGCTCAGTTTGCATCTTGTTTGAGAAAACAATGAGTATGGAGCTGGCTTGGTGCAAACATGGTGACTTTAAGCACTTTTTTTAAAGTACTTTTTTTTTTTTTTTTGGTTTTTGGGTCACACCCGGCAACGCTCAGGGGTTACTCCTGGCTCCATGCTCAGAAATTGCTCCTGGCAGGCACGGGGGACCATATGGGGCACCGGGATTCGAACCGATGACCTTTTGCATGAAAGGCAAACGCCTTACCTCCATGCTATCTCCCGGGCCCCTTTTAAAGTACTTTTTAAAGAAGGGTTCATATCATTCACAAAGAGTATAGGCCTTAAACCCATGAATGTAAAATATTATCACTCCACCTTGAAATAGAGGTTAAAGTTGAAAGGTAAGTTTTTTTGATGGAATAATGCAAATTTTACTTTCATTACAAACATTTAATTCTAGGCTGAGGCTGACTTCTATAAATCTTTTTAAAGACAGTGTGTATGAGAAAGTATTGTGTGAGAACACTGTGTATTAACTGAAAGGTGATATTATTTGTAAATGTTAAAGCTTTATTGAACTTAAAACATCTATGGAAGACACAGATTCTAAAGTTACACTTATTTTTCTGGCTATAGTTACAGTTTATGCATAATGAGAAACTGAATCTCTGACTTCAATATTTGTAGATTGACCATATATGTGGACTGATTCTATTGCTGCACGTAGAGATCAGATAGTGCCAGGAGAAGTTGAGGTGCCAAGAACAAAGTGTGCAACTTTGAAGGCAATATTATTGGGGTGTCTGTACGTGTTGGCCCATCACAGAAGACCAGCTGTTCACTTGTTTCCTGTCTAGGTTTGGAATTCACCCAGTTGCAGGCCGAATGCCTGGTCAGCTTAATGTACTGCTGGCTGAAGCAGGAGTGCCATATGATATTGTGCTGGAAATGGATGAGATCAACCATGACTTTCCAGGTAAGTGATGGGGTTGATGTTGAAGTTTAAACATCCTCGTTGTGAACAAAGCAATGGCACTCAAAGTAGACTTGGGTTAGGGGGAACACTAGTCAGTGGAGAGTAGCGTGTTCCTAATAGGTATGTTTTGTAGCTAAACAAATGGAAGGCGTTTCTGACTAAGGTACAAATGATTTGTAAGTAGTGCAAGTTCTATTTTTATGAAGAACTCTGAAGGTTGTTGAAGATGCCAGAAGTTAAGCAGAAGAAAGTGGTCAGAGGCTGTCTGATCAGCATATATGATTTTGGAATCCCAATTCTAGACTCTCATGTAATGTGACATTGATCTCCATACTTAACTCTTGGTTTCTCACTAGTAAAAGAGCTTTTGTTGATCATTTATTGTCTGGTTCATACCGGTGTTTGTACTAATTCATGATCAGTAAAGTGGTTTTCCATTTGCTTTAAAGTGTGAGGGCTTCCCTAGATAAGGTGCTATACATTATAGCTGTCATTGGGTAGATGTTGAATGGTAGTAACATTTGGCCCGATATCAGGTTTTTTAAAATTAGACCCATTTCTTCTGGCATGTATCCACTGTAAACTTAAAGAATGCTGTTTATTAGAAAAAAACAGAATGAAGCAGTGTGGGTAGCTCGTGTCACATGGCATTTTTGGCAAGCCATTAAGGTAAATTATGTTGCAGGCCTTAATGAGCAAACTTAAGTAATTTTGATTCCATACACCCATCTCACATTTCACTGTTGCTAAATGATATGTGAAGCATGTCAGTACGGTACAGATATAGATTATTTCTCCCTTTTTGGGAAATTGTGATTGTTTTAATTTCTTTTTTTTTGTTTGCTTGTTGGGGATCACACCCAGCAATGTTCAGGGGTTACTTTTGTTTCTGCACCCAGAAATAGTTCCTGGCAGTGCTCAGTAGTCTATATGTGATGTCGTAGACCGTACTTGGGTTGACCTTGTGCAAGGCAAGCACCCTACCTACTGTACTATCTCTCTAGTCCCAGACCATTTTCTTTATGCCATGAAATTGCACCTTAAGGGAGTAACCTCTGGCATTGCCAGGTATAGCCCCAAATTCCATCCCCATCCCAAAAAAGTTGAAAATAGAAGCCTCTCTGATAAAGCTTTTTTCCCATCGTGTGCTTATTTTTCTGACATGGAAATGCTCATGAACTACTCATTCTATGGCTCTTGTGGGGAATCATGCAGAACGGAGGCCAAACTTAGGCCTTTCACATGTTAAGGTGCTGAGTACTTCTCTAGCCTAAAGCTATTTGTATGGATGTTGTCATATCTGTAGATCCTATGAATACTGGCTTTTGTTATAGTTAAAAATTGATATCGACTGGAGAGATAGACAATGCATAAAGTGTTTGACTTGCATGCATCTAAACTGGGTTTGCTTCCTGGCACCATATATGGTCCCCCCCAACACTTCCAAGAGATCCTTTAGGGCAGATCCAGGAATAAACCTGGAGCATAGCTGGGTGTGACTCCCAAACAAAAACAAGCAAAAATTGCGGCTGCAATCATGATAATTTTGCCTGAAAATAACCCCTTTGACTTTCCTTTTTCCTTTTTCCCTCTTTTGTTATGTAGACACTGACTTGGTCCTTGTAATTGGAGCCAATGATACCGTTAATTCAGCAGCTCAGGAAGACCCCAACTCTGTAATTGCAGGCATGCCAGTACTTGAAGTCTGGAAATCAAAGCAGGTAATATTTTAGACCTAAATTTCACTTTAATAATAAGATCTCTTAAAGTACACATGCAACTTTCCTCTCTTGATGAGCAATGGTGGGGATTTTCAGAGGGCCCAGGACTTGAGTAGCTCAGGGTCCACATGTCTGTATCCAGCATTTGTCTCTTCTGAGGTCAGCAGAGAACCTGAACGTCTGTTAGTGAATAAAACTAGATGAGGTTATGTGGATGAGTTAACAAATTCTGTAAGTGCTGAAAAAGAGCTGAGAACTATTGGAATGAGTTTGGCTGAATTCCAGATTGAGTCCAGTGGAGCAGATGGCTTCCCTCTGGGACAGTAAGTCAGTATCATTGCCTTTATGGAGGAGGATGAGCACGTTTTTTTTCATTTAACTTTTTAAAAGGGAATTGTTGTTATGAGGTGTCTAGAGGAAAGGTGATTTAGAAATCCGAACAACATGGCGTCAAGAAGCAGACCCCCTCCTGCATATACCTGAGAGAGGTGAAGTCCATGATTATAGAGTCCCAAAGGCTGTGATCATTGCTGCAGCAGAACATCTCTTCCCTACGCCCAAATCTTATCAGTTCTTTGATAATCACTAATTATGATAGCGAAGTATGGCATAGTGTACAGCATTGCCCATACATATGTATATTTTATTTTATTTATTTATTTATTTATTTTTTGGTTTTTGAGTCACACCCAGCAGCGCTCAGGGGTTACTCCTGGCTATGCGCTCAGAAGTCGCTCCTGGCCTGGGGGACCAAATGGGAACCGAGGGATCAAACCACAGTCTGTCCTAGGCTAGCACAGGAAAGGCAGGCACCTGACCTCCAGCGCCACCGCCCGGCCCTGTATATTTTATTTTTTAATAATATCTTTATTTAAACACTTATTACAAACATGATTGTAGTTAGGTTTCAGTCATAGAAAGAACACCTCCCTCCACCAATGCAACAGGAACATACATAAGTTTAAAGCAGTATCTGTGGGCAGTGAGTGATCTGACACATACATGCTCATTTGATAGAACTAACAGCTGAGGTGATGCTGTGTGAATCATTTGTTATTATAACTTGAGGGGGAAATACAATTATGCTGTTTCCATTTTTGGTGCATGTCCTAGAAGACCATAGGAAGGCTTTACACTCCATTCAGAACTAACTCTGCTATTTAGCAGGACAGCAGTGTTCATCATACACACAGCTGTAAATGTCTGTGACACATCAGCATTAGAGCCAAACTTCCCTTTCCTTTTGTATTGTAGAAGCAGAGTATCATCAGCCATTCACCCACCCTGTGACATTGCTAGATTCTGGACCTTGTCTCAGAACTTTCTGATTATATTTTACTTGAAAGTGATTGAATAAGAATCACGTAGGATTATATTTAGGATTCAAAGTGAAAGCTTATGCACTGTTTATTTTCTGTAGCACATTTGTAGAAAAGGTTCTTTTTTCCCCCCCAACTAGAATGTATATTCTATAATTTCTATAGAGGAAAACAATAAGATGAAATTAATTTGTGATCTTATCACTGAGAGACTAAAAATAAGTTAATTTGTATTTATAGATGCATAGACATGAACTATACATAGAATTAAGTATAGAATGGAGCTTTTTTGTTGGTTGTATTTTGGGTTACACACAAGGGCTAGCCCTGGCTTTGGGCATAGGAGTGACCTCTGGCAGTGCTCAGGAACCCATTTGCATTGTTGGGGAATCAAACCCAGGTCAGTCAAATGCAAGGAATATACCTTAGATTCTGTTCTTTGTCTTTGACCCTCAACAGACATATTTTTAATAATTCAAGGTAGTATTATACAGACACGCATTTGGAAATTTTCCTTGTGTAAAAACCTATGTGCTAAAGTAGTGGTATATGTCCTGGCCCATGTTTAGGATAAGGCAGTATTTCTGTGCTACAAATGTTCTAGTCAGAACTGTTCAATACAGGCTCTCATTTCATCTTAGGTAATTGTTATGAAGAGGTCCTTGGGTGTGGGCTATGCTGCAGTGGATAATCCAATCTTCTACAAACCCAACACTGCCATGCTACTAGGCGATGCCAAGAAGACATGTGATGCATTGCAGGCCAAAGTGAGAGAGTCCTACCAGGATAAATAGAAAGATCAAGCTGTTGTCTACCAGAGTCACCTCTTCAGCTGTGGCAGGAGGCAAAGTGAACCTCAATATGTACAGCTGACATATATCTGTAGCAGCGCACTTGGAAGAAAAGGAAGCCTAAAGAAAGCAACAATAAATGCAGAGAGATTTTTTTCAAGAGCAATGATCTTTCAAGTTAAAAAATGATTGAAATATTAAATGTCTTTCTGTGCATAATTTTGTGTGTTATAAATCAAAAGTATTTTGTGAAAAAAAAAAGAACAACCTCATTTTTAGATGTAAGCCATTTGGGATATTTTTATTCCTTCTCAGTAGATAGCAATGTTAAGATGGAAATAAAACTTCTAGTTTTTATATTTTACATGGATCAGAAAAAATATAACAGTATATATTACATGTGCCTATATATGTTTTTTCAACAAATGTGACTGACTAGTTTGAAACTTTGTTCAACTCTTGAGCTCTTCTCTATTCATAATCTGAATTGACATCAGTTTGACTTCAGGTTTTCAAACTAGACTTCAGATTCTAGATTTCAAGGTATAATTTTTGGTTTATTTTAGTTAACTAAATCACAAGATAAAATTTTAGAAATGCTGCAGATATATGGTTTTCTTTATGTCTTTCATTAGACTATCAATGAAACATGAGTTGGAAATTAGTATCTGTTGTATTTTCAAAAACCCTATTTCCAATCAGAGATTTCTTTAATCAGTTTATAATGTGTAGTACTGTATTAAGTGCACTTGAATGAAATTCAACTATGACTAATAAAATGAGTTCATTATGTTTGCATAGTGATGTAGCAATTGTCTCTGGTGACAAAAGGCTAAAATCAAATGGTCTGCCTCTTATTAACATCTGGGGGAAGATTTGCTACTATGAAATAGATTAAATGAATCTGTGTTAACTGTTAGCAATAATTTTTCCCAACTCATGTGGTTTTGAATATCATGTAATTCATGATATTTGAGAGCAATGGTGGCATTAAAAATGGCTTTCTATCTAAGCATCCATAAAGATTGTGTCCTTTTGGGGCCTGAGCAGTACAGTGGGCAAGGTGCTTACTTTGCAGGTAGCCTCGCATCCAATCCCAAGCATCCCAGATGATCTCTGGATCATGCCAGGAGTTATTCCTGAGCACATAACCTGGAATAAACCTTGACTATCATCAGGTGTGGCTCAAAGAAACCATTAAAAAAAAAGTCTTTTGCAGTGAAAGTGTAGATTCTTTTTACAATTGTTCTTCCATGGGAAAAGGTCATATAGGTTGTGTATATGGCAAATATTTTGAACACTCATCTTTTTTTTATATAATTAATTTGGTACTAACTTGACTGAAACACTAATCAACACATAGAATGTAATTGATATATATATATTTTTAAATATACTGCTTATGTTTGCTGCCTTTACAACTCCCAGTATTGTTTTTGGTAATCAGTTTTTTAATTGTTGATCCTGAGATGAAAAACTTTGTAAAGCATGTAACACAGGCATGCACACATATATGTGTTGAAATTAGAATATACTCCTTAGAATTATTAATGGGCATATGCTTTTTGTCATTATATCTTAGATCACTTAAAACAAAACTGAGTTAAATCATGGAAAATCTATTGGAAGAAAGTAGCTAGTATCTTTAGTCCTACCCCTTTCCTTCCTTGACATAACTCCTATATTCAGTTTAACTTAAAAACAATTATACTTGAATTTAGTAATGTAGTTTTATTAGTTGTATTGAAAGCTCGAATTTTATTGGGTTTTATTTTAATATTTATTGTGCTATCTAAGGGATTTTTAGATTTTTTTTTTTTGTATTTTTTTGTGGGGGTTCACATCTGGCTGTGCTTAGAGCTTACTTTTGGTTCTGTGCTTAGGGATCATTCCTGGCATTGCTCAGGATAAATGTAGGATTAAATCCCAGATCAGTTGCATGCAAAACAAGCTCCTACACACCTACTACTGGATATATTTGCTCTCAATTTAATGCCTTCATAAGTTTTATATTTTTGATGAATTTTATGGGGAAGTCTAAAATCAAAGATAATTTTAGGGGCTGGAGAGATAGCACAGCAGTAAGGCGTTTGCCTTGCACACAGCCGATCCAGATCAAATGATGGTTCGAATCTCAGCATCCCATGTGATCCCCCACCATGCCTGCCAAGAGCTATTTCTAAGCACAAAGCCAGGAGTAACCCCTGAGCACTGTTGGGTGTGACCCCCCTATATTAAATTTTAATTAATTAATTAAAGTTAATAATTTTAATTAATCCAACCTTATATTTTTCTTCTCATAAGTTAAGTGTTAGATATTCCTTAGTTTTATTCATGTAGTGTCACTTTTTGATGACCAACAATTCATATTTCCATTCCCTTCCCATGAATGCTTGTCTTGTTTTGATGGCTTGGAATTGTACATACTTGGTTATGTTGCTTGTTCATTTGGTGATGGTTTTTATTTGGGATTCTGCAACACTTCAGTTGCAGTACATACCCAGAGGCTCACTGGAGTTTGCACTTATTTCGTTTACGACACACATTTTAGTGGTAGTGCTCAATGGAGCTTGTTGAATTAAACATTAAATTGGTGCTCAGAGCCAATCAATCTTGTTGGAGGTTGCACTTGTGCCTACAGTGCTTACACATCTTTGGATATAGTATTGTTTGGGGGTCTCACTTTTCTTTCTTTTTTTTTTTTTTTTTTTGGGTGGGCCACACCTGGCTGTGCTCAGGAGTTACTCTTGGCTACCTGCTCAGAAATAACTCCTGGCAGGCACCGGGGACCATATGGGATGCCGGGATTCAAACCAACCCCTTAGGTCCTGGCTGCTTGCAAGGAAACGCCACTGTACTATCTCTCCGGCCCACGGGGTCTCACTTTTTAATTGTGGTATTCACACACAACTACACACTGTTTTGATTCCAAGAACCAGAAACTGCATACTGATTTGGTGTCAGTTGTCCTAGATAACAAGAGTTGCTGGGACAATACTTTGCACACATGGGCGGCACTGGGGGTGTCAACTCATAACCTCACACAAAAGTCAGGTTCTTAAATTACTGAACTGTTTCCCAGGCTCACATAATTACTTTTCTTAATTCTTTGTACCCCAGAGACTGGCACTTCCAAAAGAGTTCTACGTAAGTATTAAATACTAATGTTGATTTGTCTGTTTGGAAATTATTAGCCACTTTTTATTGGTATTAAATTGGGGATTTGTTCGTGTAAAGAACATATCTAATGTCCAGGTCTTATATATCTTTTTTTTTGTCTCTTTCTAACTTTAGATAGAGACACAATTTATGTTCCAGATTACTAGTGCATAAATTCTCTTAATCATTTTGCATATTCTTTTATTTCCTAGGATTAGAATAGAGAACTAATGGGACTACTCTTTTCCTGCAATATGTTTAAGGACTTCAATTATTCAGGGAATATTAGATAAATATTTGCTAATGAATCGAGATTATGGCTCTTGACCCTTTTAGTTTCATCCAAGCTTTGATCCTAGTGTTACTTTGTTTTGTTCTTGGATCACACTGGTGATACTCAGGGGTTACTCCTGGCTCTGTACTCAAGAATTACTCTTGTTGTGGTCAGAGTGATAACACAGTGGGTAGAATGTTTGCCTAGCATGCAACCAACCTGGGTTAGATTCCTAGCACCCCATATGGCCCCTGAGTCTGCCAGGAGTGACCCCTAATCACAGAGCGATGAGTAAGCTCTGAATTGCCGATGTGGCAAATAAAACAAAACCAAATAAGAAGAATTATTCCATAATTCATAATCTAACTCTTTAAATTACAGAATTTAACTCTATCTGATTAAGAAATAATAGCTTATTGCAGCCAACCCAGATTCAACCCCTCACATCCCATATGGGTTCTCTAAGTCGTGCCAGTGAGTCTTGAGCCCTGTCAGTGAGCCCTGAGCTTTGCTGAATATGGCTCAAAAATTTTTTTTAAAGGTTTATTGTGTATGTGTGTGTGTGTGTGTGTGTGTGTGTGTGTGTGTGTGAAATAGGGCAAATGCTGAGGCTTGAACCCAGGGAGGGCCTCTTTTTTTTTTTTTGTTTTTTGTTTTTTGTTTTAGGGCCACACCTGGTGACGCTCAGGGGTTACTCCTGGCTCTGCGCTCAGAAGTCGCCCCAAGCCAGGAGCGACCATATGGGAAACCGGGGGATCGAACCGCGGTCAGTCCTAGGCTAGCGCAGGCAAGGTAGGCACCTTACCTCCAGCGCCATCGCCCGGCCCCCCAAGCTATCTTTTTTTGTTTTTTTGTTTTTTTTTGTTTTTTTTTTTTGGTTTTTGGGCCACACCCAGCTGTGCTCAAGGGTTACTCCTGGCTGTCTGCTCGGAAATAGCTCCTGGCAGGCATCGGGGACTATATAGGACACCGGGATTTGAACCAACCACCTTTGGTCCTGGATTGGCTGCTTGCAAGGCAAACGCTGCTGTGCTATCTCTCCGAAAGGGTAATTTCTTTTTTTTTTTTGGGGGGGGGGTCACACCCGGCAATGCTCAGGGGTTATTCCTGGCTCTACGCTCAGAAATTGACCCCAACAGGCTCAGGGGACCATATGGGATGCCGGGATTCGAACCAGCGACTTTACGCATGCAAGGCAAACGCCTTACTGCTGGGCTTTTTCTCCGGCCCCCAGGGAGGGCCTCTTTCAATACAGGTCAAAGGGATATACCATTGAACCTTATCCAAGCCTCCAAAACAAAATTTTAAAACATACATCTTAGTAATAAGCAATATAAAGTTACTATGTACATGCCAAGGGGCCAGGTTTGTGACTGAGGACAATGATGGAGGAAACTGGTGGTGGGATTAGTGTTGGAACATGAATACCAGAACTAACTATATTGTGAACAATTTTGTTAATCAAGATGTTTAAATAAAATAATAATTACAGGGGGGCCGGGTGGTGGCGCTGGAGGTAAGGAGCCTGCCTTTCCTGCGGTAGCCTAGGATGGACCTTGGTTCTATTCCCCGGTTTCCCATATGGTCCCCCAAGCCAGGAGCAACTTCTGAGCGCAGAGCCAGGAGTAACCCCTGAGCGTCACTCACTGGGTGTGGCCCAAAAACCAAAAAAAAAAAAAAAATAATAATTACAAAATGAATTGCCTCTGGATGTGCTCAGTGGGACAAATGGATGCCAAAGATTGAACCAGGCAAGGCCATGTACAAGGCAAGTGCCCCACCCACTGTACTATCACTTTAGCTTCTGATCCTAATATGCTTTCTTCAGCATAAATACAGAATATATTGAGACTAAGTCAGTTTAGGATTTAGTACAATTTATCTGATCCCAAGCTCCATTTTGCATAATTAATAGCTCATATGTTCATCTAACTTAGAGACAAGCTTAGTCCCCTAAGGCATACATTTTGTGAGTTATAAAGCATTTTGATGCTGGAAAGTTGGACAGCTCATAGTATTAACTAAGGAGAATAATTCAGCTGTCTAATTTATAGCGCTTGCCAGTTTTTTGAGAGCCTTTGCCAGCAAATATTGGGTCAGAATTGGGGGGTGAGAGCATATAACAAAATGACTAAAGCTCTTCATTCCTGTGGCAGCAACTTGCACAATCCAGCTGCTCTTAAGATTCTTAAAAGAAAGAAAAATTAGGTTAATTAACAAGGAAATAACTTTTCTAAGTGAAAATTTTAAGTGCTGCTTTAGTAATGTAGAAAATAATCATATTTATATTTCAAAGCACTCAACATTGCCTTTCCAAGAAACTCTTATCTCAGGACCTGAAGGATTGTACAGTTGGTAGGATACTTACTTTGCATAATACTGAGCACCGTAGATGGTCCCCAAGTTCCATCAAAATGATGTCTGAGTGCAGAGCTAGGCAGGAGTAGGCACCGAGACCTCCAGTATAGCCCCAAAGCAAACAAACAAAAACATTCAAATATTCTCATCTCTTATCTGGTAAATATTGAGCAAAGGAATTGAACTGTTCACTATTTACATGATGAATAGATATTTGCATGGAGTATCTTATGAATAGAAACATTTTGGACACTGATACAAGACAGATGACAAGGCAGTAATTAAAGTAATTGATTTTGAAGCTGTTACATATATAATTGAGATAAAATAGATCCCAGCGCACTTGCTTTGTGTGTGTGGATGACCCAGTTCTCAGAACTGCTTGGAGAGATTTCCAGGATGGAGCCAGGAATAGCCTTTGAATGCTTTGGATATGGCTCAAAAACCTAAAAAATAAAAACAAAAAACACCTCCTAAAAAAGAAAGAAAAATAATAGATCACAGAAACACAAGATAACTTCTAACTTACTTGGAGGAGGAGTGCAAAATTCTATCAGGTAGAGAAATGTCAGTTTATGATTATGGAAACCTTAAGTAGTGCTTGAGCGCTAGCTAAGCTATTAGGCAATATTACCTTTTAGTCACAGTGTTTGTCAAAGTATATGACTGTCTTGTTTGGTATAAAATACTTTTACTTAATATTTTTGCCTCACTGGGGCTGAAGAGACAGCATGGAGGTAAGGCGTTTGCCTTGCGTGCGGAAGGTCGGTGGTTCGAATCCCGGCATCCCATCTCATCCCCAGAGCCTGCCAGGAGCGATTTCTGAGCGTAGAACCAGGAGGAACCCCTGAGCGCTGCCGGTGTGACCCCAAAACCAAAAACAAAAAGTTCTTGCCTCTCATGTGGCTTTCTACTTCTTCCCCAAATCCTGCTTATGAAGAGTAAAATTAGTAGGAAGATTGTTCCCATAGACCTAATCAGACCCAAACAGGGTGCTTTGCATTGTTTGGGTCATTGTGAATAATAAAGATATGATGGTATTTAGAATGAAAAATCACAGCTCACCTAAGGTGGCTGGGAGTTCAGAGGTGACATACAACAGGACAACAACAGTGTCAGGCTTAGTAGTGGTTGACCTGGGCTTTGAGGGGAATTGAGGGGAAAAGGATTTGAGGCATGCAAGTGATACGTGGGATGATGGTGTTTCCTGCCCTGTGTTCTCATCTTCTCCCACAATGGAGGAAATTGAAAAGGGAAGTGAGATCTTAGCAGGAAGTAGAGTTACCCTTATCATAAAAACACAATATAGAGGTATAATGAACTTGTCCTCAGTCTTTTTCCTGCTGTATTGTTTATAATCTTTTAAAAATCGAGACACTAGTTTATATGATTGTGCATGTTTTGGGTGTACTATTACTCCTCTTCAAAGTTTATGTTACCATACTACAACCCATGCCAAAGTAATAATATCCCTCTTCCACAATTCATTGGATCTCCTGCCCTCATAAGTCATCCACTTCACTTACTCAATAAATTCAGTTGTGTGGTTAAAGTCTATTGTTTTTGTTTTTAGTTTCATTCTGTTCTCTTACTTTGCTTTCTATATATCCTTTATATCAGTGAGGTCAACACAAGCACATTTAAGTGCCATAACTTAATATTTTTGTGCCACTGCCCAAGCTTGAAATTGGACTAGACTGCAATGGAGAATACAGGCAATAAAATAGAGCTGAACATGACAGATGTTCCCTTGTTCTACTTGCAGGATGAAATGGTCTTGGCAAGTTAAAACAACATGAAAAGTGATCGACAGTTCTTTTCACAGGAAGAAAGAAATCAAAGGAATGTTTATGAGATGTGGGGAATCCCCAAACTACAGAGTTCTTTTAGATTCTAAATGGTGGCAAGGAGATACAAAAGAAGAGAAAATTTAGGGAAACTATTAGAATGAAAATTTTGGAGAAGGACTGCGGAAATTTAAGTGAGAAGGGGTCTGAGTGCTTGTAAAAAAGCAAACTCAGATCTCCATTTAACACCACACACAAAGATCAAATCCAAATGGATTAAAGACCTGTATATCAGACCCCAAACCATACGGTATATTGAACAACATGTAGGTAAAACACTCCATGACATTGAGACTAAAGGCATCTTCAAAGCAGAAACAGCACTCTCCATACAAGTGGAAAAAGAGATAAACAGATGGGACTATATTAAGCTGAGAAGCTTCTGTGCAACAAAGGAAATAGTGCCCAAGATACAAAAGCCACCCACAGAATGGGAGAAACTATTCACCCAATGCCTATCAAACAGGGGCTAATATCTAAGATATACAAGTTAAAGACATAACTTAACAAGAAAAAAATCTAACTCTATCAAAAAATGGGGAGAAGAAATGAACAAACACTTCCTCAAAGAAGAAATACAAATGGCCAAAAGACACTTGAAAAAATGCTCCACATAACTAATTATCAGGGAGATACAAATCAAAACAATGATAAGGTACCATCTCGTGCCACAGAGACTGGCACACATCACAAAGAACAAGAACAATCAGTGCTGGTGGGGATGTGGAGAAAAAGAAACTCATATTCACTGCTGGCGGGAATGCCATCTAGTACAGCCTTTATGGAAAAGAATATGGAGATTCTTCAAAAAATTGGAAATTGAATTCCCATATGATCCAGCTATACCACTCCTAGGGATATACCCTAGGACAGCAATGGCGAACCTATGGCACACGTGCCAGCTGTGGCACTTGAAGGCCTTACAGCTGGCTCGCGGGAAGGTCCACAATTAATAAATTTATAAAATTTATAAAGAGTTTTTAGATACTAAAATCTTGTTATTAAGGTTTAATTCACATGCTGGCACTTTGAGGAAATTCTTTGGTTTTGTGCAGCAGTTTGGGCACTTGGGCTCAAAAAGGTTAGACATCACTATCCATCACAAAAATCCAATAAAAAATCTCTTCATTAAACCTTTATTCACCGCAACACTATTTACAGTAGCTAGACAGTGGAAACAACCAAGATGCCTAGAATAGATGAATGGCTAAAGAAACTGTGGTACATATCCATAATGGGATATTATGCAGCCATCAGGAAAGATGAAGTCATGGAATTTTTCTACACATGGATGGAAATGGAAACTCTTATACTGAGTGAAATAAGTCAGAGGGAGAGAGACACACACAGAATAGTCTCATCTATGGGTTTTAAGAAAAATAAGACATTATTGTAATAATGCCCAGAGATGAGGGCTGGAAGAACCGGCTCAAGATATGAAGTTCACCTCAAAGAGGGACGAGTGCAGTTAGAGAAATGATACACTAACAACTACCATGTTAATGAGTGAGAGAAGTAGAATGCCTTTCCAGAATATAGGCGGGGTTGGGGGGTGGGAGGTGGAGGGAGATGGGGGCACTGGTGGTGGGAATGTTGCACTGGTGAAGGGGGTGTTTTTTGTGACTGAAGCCCAACTACAGTCATGCTTGTAATCACAGTTCTTAAATAAAGATATAATAAAAATATTTTTTAAAAACCTCAAAAACAAAATTAAAAAAAAATAAGAATATCTCCTGAAGGCTAGAGATGTGGTTCAATTTGTGGAGCAGATGACTTATATTTGCCTATATTTGATCCCAGATGAGCTCATGTTCATACTCTGATATTCTCACAACTTGTATGAATTCGTGTATATCTGTAGTATAAAATATGTGATATACTTATGCATGCTCACATCTAATAAACAACTTAAAAAATCTTTTACCCAAGAGGGAAAAATTTGTTATATAGCTTGAAAAAAAAAAAAAAGAAAGAAGGGGACTGGGAAAGATTACACAGGAGGTAAGGTGCTTGTGTGCATGTGACAGACCCTGATTAGATCTGTAGTACTATAGACAGATCCTTCTCCCCTAACCCAGCACTGTAAGGAAATGCTAGAATCCAGTGTCAAAGGATAAGACTACACAACTGGAATAAAGTTTAATACTTTTAATCCATCTGCCAAAAAGCCCCCATGCTGGCCTGCCAGGCCATCTCCCGAAGGAAATGAACCATAGGGAAAGGATATAGGGAGGTCCAGTTTTCTGGTGATCTTTAAAATGATTGGCTATCGTCTAGGGATATCTTGCTACTGCTCCCTTGTGTCCTTCCTTGATAGGCTACCTGGTATGGCCAGGTCTCTTGAGATATTGTTAATGGAAATAGGCTTGTGGAAACCTAACATGTGGATTACACCAGGTGGTCCTTAAAAAAATAGCATCTCTCTTTGCTCAGAACCTGAGAAAAAGCCTGCCATGTGGCCTTTACAAAATGTCATCCCTCCTTGTTCAGAGCCCAGGTCCCAACAGAATGATCCCTGAAGGCAGAACCAGAATTAAGTCTTAAGTATTGCCAAGTGTGACCTTAAAACTCAGTCATCTCCTTGGTTCCACAATAATAAAAAAACAAATGAGAGTGCATTGTAGAAAAGAGGTAGTGGTAGAAATAAGTGCCATATTCTAGATTGGTTTTTCGGTCACATCCAGCAGCGCTCAGGGGTTACTCCTGGCTCTATGCTCAGAAATCGCTCCTGGCAGCCTCGGGGGACTATATAGGATGTCGGGATTCAAACCACCGTCCTTCTGCATGCAAGGCAAATGACTTACCTTCATGCTATCTCTCCGGCCCCTCTTTTTTGTTTTTGTTTTTGTTTTATTTTTGGCTTTTTGGGCCACACCCTGTGACATTCAGGGGTTACTCCTGGCTATGTGCTCAGAAATCGCTTCTGGCTCAGGGGGCCATACTGAACCTCAGGGATCAAACCAAGATCCGTCCTGGATCGGCCATGTGCAAGGCAAATGCTCTACCGCTGTGCTATAGCTCTGGCCCCTATAAGAAATTCTTTCTATTCCAAATATTTTCATTCTGTTCCTTTTAACATTGGCATGATTTGGTCAACAATCACTGAGCAATGACAAGTGGCAATGACAAGCCTAATCATTCATTAGGTCATATACTGTGTTGGGTTCAAGAACTTGTGATATGGTTCTTTGTAGTATAGTATGCTATGTCTATAGGACAATAAAACAATAACTGGTGTAGTTCAGAAGTCAAGTGATTTTCAAGTTGCAGAGATAGCTTATGGAAATGAATTATTAATAGACTCTGAAGTAAGAGTGGAGAATTCTGAGGAGTTTTTGCAGATAGGGCCTCTGGGAGATAGATGAATGAAGGATAAAGAATATAAGGGAGAAAAATGCATTCATTTGTTGTTGTTGTTGTTGTTGTTTTTGGGCTACATTTAGCTACACTTGCTCACGGCTTACTTCTGGCTTTGCTTTCAAGAATTACCTGGGAGGTTCAGGGGACATATGGAATTGAAACCTGGTCAGGGAAAACAACCCCACCTGCTCTACTATATACCACTTTGGCCCTGAGAGACCATTTGGAAAGAATAAAAAGAAAAGCCATTTAAATTAACCACGCTATAAAGCATAAAGATTTTTTGTTTGCTTTTGTTTTGGACAACCTAGTAGTTTCTAGTGTTTTTAAATTCGGGTTACGCTGGCGGTACTCAGCAGCTACTACCAGGGGCTTGCTTCCGTGGTGCTCCGGAAAACTCTGATGCCGATAGAACCAGACTTTGCACAAAGAAATCACACTCTCCAGTCTGCTCACTCTCCTGCCCTCAAGTCTCCTTTGACTCTGGGCCTGACCATGCAAATTGCTGTAATGAATGGAGACTTTGGAAATGACAGTCAGGCTGAGGTTTGATATATGTTTGTGCTTTGGAGCTTGGTCTTTCAGAAAGTTTCCTCTTGTGAGCCTGTTACCACATTATAAGAAGCACCTCTGGGAGGGAAAAAAATGAAGCATGGATTGATTTATGAAGGGCAGCCTGAAAAGAGTCATGAAGAGGTTGCCATGGATTTGCTAGTTGAAGGCATTCTGAACAATATCCATGAAGTACTAGCTAAATTTTGCCATAATTCCTAACAAATAGAAAACTGAGAAATTAAAAAAAAAAGGCATTGTTGTTTGGGTGTTCTATTAAACAGCAAATGAAGACTGAAAAAATATAGCAGAGCATTAAAAGCAAACTGTTCTGAGGCCAGAATGATGTACAGCAGGGAGGGCACTGGCCTTGCATGCAACCGACCTCAATGCCCAGCATACCATATGGCGTCTTGAGTTCCACCAGGAGAAATTTCTCAGTGTAGAGCCAGGAGTAAACCTTGAACTCTTTAGGGTGTGACCTAAAATCAAAAGCAAAACAACAATAGCAGCAACAACAACAACAACAAACCAAACAGTTTTTCTCTCTCTGGGTTTTGGTTCATACCCTGTGGTGCTCTGCGTTTACTCCTGAAGGGGTCAGGATACCAACTGGGAAACTAAGGATTCAATCCGTATTGGCCATGCTTGGCAAGGCAAGCACCTTACCCACTGTCCAATAGCTTCGCTTCCCATATACCTGTTCACTTCATAAAGAAATCAATTGCACTGGACTGGTAGGGCGTTTGCTATGCATGCAGCTAACCTTGGTTCAATCCTTGGTGGAGTCCATCAGAAGTTAGAGCCAGGTGTAATTTCTGAAGTACTGCTGGGTGTGGCTCCCAAACAAAACAAATCAAAACAATTAATTATACTTTTACTTAGTTCTATTTTTCCTTCCCTCTTTTTTTTTTAATTTCATTTCTTCTTTCTTTCCAATTTCTCCATTTCCTGATTTGCACAGGAGTGTTTGTTCAGAGATATTGGTAAACCCTTCTCACACTGGAACATTTCTTATAAGCAGATTCTGATACTTGAGACTTTAGTATAATATGAATAATTACTTTTAAAAAATGCAAGGTTGGGGCCAGAGAGATGGCATGGAGGTAGGGCATTTGCCTTGCATGTAGAAGGATGGTGGTTCGAATCCTGACATCCCATATGGTCTCCTGAGCCTCCCAGGAGCGATTTCTGAGCTTAGAGCCAGGAGTAACCCCTGAACGCTGCCAGGTGTGACCCAAAAACAAAAACAAAAAAAATTTGAGGTTAAGACTTTTCTTTATTCAGAATGAATGTAACTATAACATTCTTCTTTGTCAATCACCATTAAGCCAGGGTTAGTTTGTTTTCCCTAGGAACCAATCCTTGGATAATTCTTATCATATGATTATATACATAATTATTATTATGTAATTATTATCCTTATTTGTTAGAAGAGGTCCCCTCAAGGGCTTCCTCTCATTTTTTCTTTAGTCTCTGTGTCACTTTTTCTATATTATTATCTAACCTACTGCTCTTCCTTGAGCTTCTGAATCCATTAAGTGTCCTGGAACTTAAGATCCAGTCAATTCTCATGGAACCAAATGCGTTTTCATAGTACACAGTACAATTTCAATTAGAACTTTTAAACATGTAATCCTATTATTTTGCTATCTTCTGGGACTCTGTTACAAGGGTCAAGAGATTGTCTATATATTTGGATCCACTTTAGTATTCTTAATGCTTAGCATTAGCATATATCATGACACTTAGAATGTCTCAACCCATATTTGGTAAGTGAATAAATGAAAAATTGTTAGGACAATTTTTTCTGAATGACTAAATGCTGTCCCCCCACCCCCTTCATTCCCGTTGGTTTTGGGCCCATACCTGGCAGAGCTCAGGGCTTGCTCCCTGCTCAGGGAACATGCAGTGCCAAGGATCTAACTAGAGTTGGCTCTGCACAAGACCAGCAAGTGCCTTAACCTCCGTATTATTTTTCTGGTTCACTTACTCTTATTTTTTTAATTTAGAACTTTTTGTGCCTGGACTGATTTATTTTATTACTAATGTAGGCAAGGAACTATGTATTTGGCTTTCTAAAAGCTCTATGAATTATTTCAAAGGGTACTATACTGAAACTAAAACTTATTAGAGCAATATGGACTTCCTTAAAACTCCTGATCCATTTAATTTCTAACCCATGGATACAAACATTTCCAGAAGTAAGAAAAACAATGGGAGTAAACTTGTGTGCAAGCATTCATTGTGAAAACATCATTGGACTGCCATAAATATTTTTCCATGCAACAATAGTTAAAAGCTTCCCTTTCTTTTATAATTAAACAATTTCATATTTGGAAGGAAGAACTATAGTGCTTTAATGTATTCTGTGAGTCTCAGATTTATCTTCATTAGAACCTGTAATAATTGACTTAAACATAAACTTATTTATAGGGAGTTCTAATGTGAGCAGAAGAAAGGAAGGGTTGGAACTCTATGTTTTATTTTAAACATTTATTGGGCAAGAATAGAATCATGATTTAACCAATACCCTAATGAAGAGCATTTTAATAATTATCCAAGGGTTGTGATTCCTAAGCTCTACTTTTATTTCCTTAGAGACAACTATTGTTTGTTCTTCAATTTAAAATTATCTGGAAAGTAATTGACCTAGAGAAGCATTTCCAAAAATATGATGTTAATGGTGAATGAGAAAAAAAATGGGTTCTATGGTCACAAAGGTTTAGGAAGTACTGGATTAAACAAAATTCAGTGGTAGCTTTCTCATTTTAGTCAGAGAGCTTATAATAATATGCACTGTAAATCTCCACAAAGAAAGGATATAATACACAGCATTGTCTCATTGTCATCCACTCATTGAATTTTAAAATTTAATTATACTTTTTCTGTCTTTTTGCTTTCCCTTGTTCCATCTTCCCTTCCATCTCTTCTTCTTTTGCTTCTCCCAGCTTCTTGTCTTCTGGCTTTTCTTGCCCCTGCCCTCCACTCCCTTCTCCCATGCTTTTGTAATTTAAATCTCTGCTAAATTCTTTTGGAGATGTTACTGCTACCTCCTCCCATCCTTCTCTTGTTTTTGTAATTTAAATACTCTCAGCTAAATACTTTGGGAGATTGTTATCTTTAGAGTTTACACTTGCTTATGTAGAGAAACATAAACATGACTATATTCTTTTTTTTTTTTTTTTTTTGGTTTTTGGGTCACACCCGGCAGTGCTCAGGGGTTACTCCTGGCTCCATGCTCAGAAATTGCTCCTGGCTCCTGGCAGGCACGGGGGACCATATGGGGCACTGGGATTCGAACTGATGACCTTTTGCATGAAAGGTAAATGCCTTACCTCCATGCTAATGGATTTATCTTCATTTCTTTTGCATAACCATGGCCCTATGGTCTTTCTGCCTTCCTGTTTCTGCAGTATGCTAATAATTATAATAGTTACATTTACTGAATACTGACTATAAACCAGACACCATTTAAAATATAGATATTTGGGGAGTGGGGATTCTACCCAGGACTGTTCAGGAGATTTGGGGAGCACTTCCAGTGTTAAAGAACCAGCCTAGTTGGCAGGTCAGTGATCAGGTCCAAGTCTAACTTTAAGATTTATTTTTAATGTAACATCCCACTAATCAAAACAGGAAAATACTCTAAGTAGACATTTCATTTTATAGGTGTGGTAACTCAGAATTTAATTTAATGAATAGGTATAGGGCCAGAATTTGATCTGAGCAGAATGGCTCCACTCTGAACCACAACACTATGCTGTCATAGGATTGATCTGCCAACTAACTTTTAGAAAACAACTTTTTGGTAAGTTGGGAACTACTTGTAATTTGTGAACTCTTCAGGATGCTAAACAAAGAAGCAAAAAAGTACAGTTTAATGTACCAATTTGACATTTGCTTAACTTCATGCATGTGTTTGGCAGTATTCTTTTTTCCAAAAGATTTCTTCACCTTTCAGAAACACAATCTGTCATGTTGGTGCAGTGCCATGAGAAGGATAATGTGCTTCCTTCTCTGGATAGGAACTACTCATTTTTAAATGCACACAGCTCTTGAGTTTCTTTTTTTTTCCATTATGTTATTTCTTTTTTTAACTGGGTAGCTGTGGATTTTAGATGTACTTGCATGCATAAGCTCACAAGATACAAAGAATTAAACTACAAAATGACATTGACATTCTGGTGTTAACTACCATTTATTCCTTTCACATTAAAGTAATGAAGCTTCAAGTTTGGTATGGTTTGGATAGTACCTCTGTCTTACCTCTACTTCTGTGTTTTTTTTTTTTTTTTTTCTTATCATCAGGATTTTCCCAATATCTTTGGCCCCTTTCTTTGGCTCCTGCTGCTCTGTGTTCACTATAAAGATTGTGTATGTGAATAGAAAGCAGAGATCTTTTACAGATTTTTTTTCTCTTTGCCGTGCAGTTATTTAGAGTTGATACTCCTCTTTTACTCTTTTTAATTTCCTAATTCTGTTAAACTTCTAGTTTTTTCATATTTATTATCCCCGAGCAAGCTATTCTATGTTTATTTATAAATACAACATTAAAATAAAATGAAAACACTTATTATTAGAAACAGTAAAAATGAAATTGAATAATAATTTGACATTAAACATTGGGGTCTTCAATCTTTGATGTAAATTTTTTACTGTTTCTAGATTGCAAAAATCTATCAAAATATTAGGAAGAAGAGAACTGAACACTTATCTAGTATTAACTTAATTTCTCTACTTAAAAAATGTTAGGGTCCAGAATCAAAGGACAAGACCACACAATTGGAGTAAAGCTAAACTAAACTTTATTCTGTCAGTCTTAAGTCCCATACTGACTGGTCAGGACTTTCTCCCCAGAAGAGATCTCATAACCAAAGACACAAGTCAGATTTATATAGGAAGGGGGAATATAGGGAGATTCTACCTTTTTGATGATCTTTAAAATGATTGGTTGCGTCTAGGGTACCTTCCTACTGCTCCCTTGCGTCCTTTCCAAATAGGTTAACTGGTATGGCCAGGTAGCTTAGGGCATATTAATGAAAATAGCTTGAGGAAACCAAGCATGTGGCTTATACCTTGTGGTCCTTACAAAACAGCATCCCTCCCTGCTCAGAACTTAAGAGAAGTCTAACATTTATCCTTTACAAAATGGTGTCCCTTCCTGTTCAGAACCCAGGACCCTACAAAAGCTATTTTTCTTCCCTTTGTTAATCTGATTTTACAAAAAATTTTGATAATTTTTCCTTTCTTTGTCAACCAAAATGAAATGGGTAGTTTCATTTTATGCTTTCCTTTGCTTCTTGCCTCAAAAACTGTTGTTGTTGGATCTCCTATTATTTAGCTGAAATCACTCTCTTGAAAATCAACCATCTCCTTATTTACCAAATGTAAATTTCAGAACTCATTTTCTTGAATGTCTCTATAACATTTGACAATTTGACACCAATGACCTGATATGAGATACTACTAGTGTAAGAGCCAGTTTTTTCCTTTGGCAATTCTTTTCTTAATAATGAATGTAACTAAAATTCATAACCCTTTTTCCCATTGAAGTTGCAGATCTTTTTGTTGTTGTTATTTTGGGATTATAGTGGACCCTATGCTTAGGACTTACTCCTGGCTCTGCACTCTGGGATCAGACCTGGTGGATTTGGGGGGTCAAATGGAGTGCTGAGGATTGAATTTAGATCTGCTGTGTATAAGACAAATGACCTTTTATAAACCCAGGTCTGCTGTGAAGAAGACATATGCCTTACCCACTGTATTATCATTCTGGGCCCTGTAGTTTAGCCTTTAATTTTCTTAAACATTTGGACTATATTCTACTTTTGGTATATATTCTACCTTTGGTAGTGAGCACCTGAATATGCCATCTATGAGGAACAAAATTTCTTATTTTATAGGGTTGAGGATGAATCTGGGCAACAGATTTTCTCCAAGGCAACCTTGCTCTATTAATCAGACATCATGGACCCAAAGAACTATTGAATTCATGTTTCTTCAGTTTTCATTCAGAAAGATAATTGCTTTAGAAACTTTGTTATGAACTAGATAAATAACTCCTGTCCTCAACAAGTAATTCCAGAAATAACTCAAAGGACTGAAGCACATGTCTTGGATTTTAAAGGCCCTAAATTCAGTCCTTGGCCACCCAGTTACCAATGGGTGTGGTGACCCTTAGTACTACAGAGCCTGTGTAACTCCATGTACTCTGTTGCTTGGCCAAGCTTTTAAGGCCAGAACCTGGCAGAAGTGTCCCTTGCCCCTCTGAACATTGTGTGGGCAACTCCTTGTGAACATGGAGGACCATATGGAGTGCCGGAGTTTAAATCCAGGTTGGCTATGTGCAAAGCAAGTGTCCCACCTACTGCTCCTGCCCCTTTTCTGCCCATTTTAGAAGGGTAAGGATATATTTGTGTTTTATTAGTCTCAGATCTTCTGTTTTTCTTGATTTCTAAAAATGGCTGACATGAATTTAAGAAGTCTAAGGCATATTCTGAAGTAAATTGGGAATAACATGCACAAGTCCCATTCAGGGATATTTTGAAAGAGTTAGGAGGGTGTTTATAAAATTTTCTTTTCTGGGAGCTGAGAGGTGGCGCAGGAGGTAAGGCGCCTGCCTTGCATGCGCTAGCCTAGGTTTGATCCCCCGGTTCCCATATGGTCCCCCGTGCCTGCCAGGAGCGACTTCTGAGCGCATAGCCAGGAGTAACCCCCGAGCGACACTGGGTGTGGCCCAAAAACCAAAAAAAAAAAAGAGTAAAAAATTTTTTTTCTTTTCTTTGTTCTCCAGTTTAGGTTCAATCTCCTTTACTAAGAAGAAAAATAAGATATGAGATCAACTTTGTCTCCGTTCCTGGTTATTTTCCCTTCATTGACAATGATACAGAGTTGCTCCTCTCATGCTTTCATTTATGCACCTCTCACGCATTCATTTCATCACTCCAGTCTCAAGAATATTTATTGTTTTATTTTTCTACAATCCGGAGCCTATTTTATTCTTTTGCTTTCTTTTACATTTTTTAATTCTACATGACTGCTTTTAATATTATTTTTGGTATTGGCATTTTAAAATTATAATTTTAGCATTTTCTTGGGCCCAGAGAGATAGCACAGCGGCATTTGCCTTGCAAGCAGCCGATCCAGGACCAAAGGTGGTTGGTTCGAATCCCGGTGTCCCGTATGATCCCCCGTGCCTGCCAGGAGCTATTTTTGAGCAGACAGCCAGGAGTAACCCCTGAGCACCGCCGGGTGTGACCCAAAAAACCAAAAAACCAAAAGAGAAAAAAAGAATTTAGGAATGGGCCTGAAGTGATATCACAGTGGTAGGGCACTTACCTTGCTCCTGGCTGACTTCGGGCAGACACAGGTTTAATTCCCGGCATCCCATGTGGTCCCCCGAGCCTGCCAAGAGCAATTTCTGAGCCCAGATCCAGGAGTAACCCTTGAGTACTGCCAGGTATGACTCAAAACCAAAAAAAAAAAAAAATTTTAGGAATGTTGTGCATGTCTTTAAAAAAAAAAAGGGTGGCTGATCAAGACTTGTTTCCTGGCCCCACAAATCGTACCCTGATCACTATCAAAGAATGATCCCTGATCAAGGAGTAATCCTGAGCACAGCTGCCAGGTATGACCTAATCTCATCCCCCTACCCCTGAGAAGAAAAAAATAAAACAAAACAAACAACAAGAAGTAAAGACTCCTCAAACAAATTTGAATACAGTATACTGATACATATTTTTAACTTTCCCATCTCATCATTTTTTTAAATTTTTAATGTATTGAAGCAACACTGCATTATAACATTGTGTAAATCATTAGGGTAACTTTCCAAATAGTGCTCAGAAGGCCTGGGAGCCTCACCAGAAATTTTCTGCTGGCAGTTCTGTACAAGGGACCAAGGATGTGATGCTGAGAATACCTGGGACATACTTGGGGTCTCTAGGGTCACACCTGGCGATGTTTGGGGGCCACGTGGAATTGAAACATATTGTACTCATGCTGTGCATACATCCTAATCACTGTTCTATCTCCTGGTTTCATTATAAAAATTTTGGCCATGTCTTAATGTATCTATAAAAACATTAAGTTCACCATTAAAAGTCCAATGCAAAAGTTTTTTTCCTTCATTTGTCTCTTTTGTTCCAACTCACTGAGTCACCTTCTCCTTATCTTTCTGGTAATCACTCATTAATCTAATATAAGTTCAAAAGTTAATTTTTGTTTAACCCTTTTAATCTGTTTGTTTTCTTTATATGCCAAATATGAGTGAAGTTATATGGTGTTTGTCTTTCTCCGTTTGGCTTATTTTATTTGACCCAGTAGGTCATTTCATGTTGATGCGAATGACAGAATTTCATTTTCTTAACAGCTGAATGGTTTTCCATTATGGAATATACTTCATTTCCTTTACCTATTTGCCAATTGAAGAGTAGTTGAACTGTTTCTAGGTTTTTTTTCTTTTGTCAATAATGCTGCTATAAAAATGAGAGTGTTATATTATTTCAATTTTTTTTTGCATTTTTTAAATACACATGAAAGTGGGACAGTTGTACTGTGTAAAATTTCTGTTTTTAGTTTCCTTTTATTGGTCACACTTGGCCATGCTCAGGGATTATACCTAGCTGACACTCAGGAATATATGTGATACCTCAACTGAATTGGGGCTGATTGCATATAAGGCCAATTCATATTTTCCTATATGGCAATCCCACACCAAAGTAATTTGTCTTAATATACATACTATAAATCCAGCCGAGTTATATGTTTGTTTGATTTTTTTCAGAGAAAAAGACATTTTTTTTTGGTCTTTTGCCCATTAAAAAATTTTTTTTATTGAGACCAATGTGAATTACAAGGCTTTCACAGTTATATTAAAGGTACATAGTGAGATTTGAATTAGGGCAATACCCACCACCAGTGATCACCTCCCTCCATTTTTCTCAGTATGCATCCCAACTTTTTACATAATTTTTCTTGCTATTGAGTTTTATGCATTTTTAAATTTTGATGTCAATTCATTGTTCTATGGTCCAAAAAATACATTATCATACTTGGTAAACAACTTCAATTTAATGTAAACTCATTTACTGTACAGAAACTTTGTAGTTTGCTTTTATTTTCTTGCTGATGAAGTCAAATCCCTAAAGTTATTGATAAACATTGGTGATGTCAAGAAGTGTGTCACCAATGCCTTCTACACATTTTGTGAATTTAGGCCTTATAATGAAATCTAATTCATTTAAATTGATTTTTGGAGTATGCAGTATTAAAAATCTTATTTTCTTTCTTCTTTCTTTCTTTCTTTCTTTCTTTCTTTCTTTCTTTCTTTCTTTCTTTCTTTCTTTCTTTCTTTCTTTCTTTCTTTCCTTTCTTTCTTTCTTTCTTTCTCTTTCTCTCTCTCTTTCTTTCTTTCTTTCTTTCTTTCTTTCTTTCTTTCTTTCTTTCTTTCTTTCTTTCTTTCTTTCTTTCTTTCTCTCTTTCTTTCTTTCTTTCTTCTTTCTTCTTTTTCTTCATTTCTTTTTCTTCCTTTCTTCCTTCCTTTCTTCTTCCTTCCTTCCTTCTTTCTTTCTTCTTTCTTTCTTCTTTCTTTCTTTCTTTCCTTTTTTCTTTCCTTTCCTTTCCTTTCCTTTTTCCTTTCCTTTTACCTTTCTTTCCCTTCCCTTTCCTTTTTCCTTTCCTTTTTCCTTTCCTTTCCTTTCCTTTCCTTTTTCCTTTCCTTTCCTTTT
>PVKC010002428.1:0-43500 GCA_004027635.1 Crocidura indochinensis
ACCAACAGCAAAAAAAAAAAAAAATTCATAGGTGTACAGGGGGAAAAGCCCTGACAATTGATAATATTCAATCACCAGCAATATTGCAGTGTTAAGTGTCACTCATGACCATAGAATTAGGAGGATTCTTTGAGTACCACTGGGTGTGGACCATGGCCCATGCTCCCCCCAGAAATGTTACATGTCAGAGTAGAAAAATGGTAAGTCACTGAGAGTGATATCGTAATATTTCTGAAGACATAAATTTATAGAATAAATGTTCCTTACAAATAGTTTTTATTGTTTACCCACTTTTGTTGTAACCATTTGGAAAATCAAAGTTTATAATAAGATGACAATATCATTACTAGGTTTTTATCTATCTATACACATAAAAGATTCAGAAAACTCTTCTCTCAATAATAAACTGATTAAAGTGAACCGATTACAAATTTTATTATATGATTTCTATTGGTACAATAGAAAGAGGAGGATAAGTGGTATGTTTGCTTGTTTGGGGACCACACTTGGCATGCTCAGGGGTTACCCCTGGATCTTCATTGAGGAATTATGCCTAGAAGTGCTTGGAAAACTATATGAGATGTCAGGGATTGAACCCAGGATGGTCACTTGCAAGTCTATTGTTTTATATGCTATAATATTGTTCTAGTACCATATAATGATTTTAATAATTAAATATGAAATCAGTGAGAAAGAATAAGCAGTATTTTAAACACTTTCATATTTTCTATTCTTTATTTCTATTATATCTTTGTTATTATAACTGGCAGCACATTTAAATATACATTGTAAATAATTGAAACCAGGAAGTACTCTGTACCTCCATAAAAAAATAAATAAAAGTGAACCATAATTTATAAATGCTCTGTGAAGGTAAGGCTAAACTTAAACTTTGAAATTCATAAAGCCAAAATATTGCCATTACAACTAAACACTTTCCTTTTAGATTACTGGATATGGCTTAAAGAAAGCTATAAAAATATCTTCCCTGAATAATCTACTCCAAGGTGCCATACAAGATCTTTTAATCTCTGACCATTATTTAAAAATTGTTCACTTCATCTTTAAAGTCATCTGCAGCATGATCCAGGAACAGTATATTCTGTTCAAGAAATAGATGTTGAATCATAACATATCATGTACTGGGGATGCTAAAATTTATGGCGAAAAATAAGATAGTTCCAGAAGGAATCTAAAAATGCCTTTTCTGCTAAAATGTTTCAGGGCCAACTTCAGTAAGTTTCTGAGTAAACTTTACTAGTTGCTAATATATATTTAGAAAGTTAATCTACTTCTTTTCTTTTTACTATAACATTTAGTCTGACTATAGATTCCTGACACATTAATATTAATTTATCTATGACTGTGATCAGAAGTTCTATTGACAAGTTATTTGAGTAACCTTTTCCATAAATTCACATTAGTGTACTTAGGAAAATTTTTCAAGCTAAATTCATAAGGATTCTAGAATCATTTAGACATATTACAAAAGATTCTAATTTACAAATTATTAATCACTACTCCAATGGGAAGTTTGACAGAAACTTTTAAAATTTCTTACCAGTGAGAAGAATTTGGTGAAGGTCATAAACTCTAATTAGTAAGATTTTATTTATAAATGTAAAATGGAGATTACATACACATAGTATTTATTATTAAATAGTAATGCTTAATCACTATTACCACTGCTTCTATTTTTGCCAATATTGTACCATAACCTACAGGTATGCTTCCCAAATAATATATATTAATATATGTTGAAACTTTAATCTTAAGGCTTCTTTAATCTCCAGAAATGTGAGAAAGAAAATTTTGTTATTTATATTCTCCCTGAAATGTTGAAGTTTTGTTGAAAGAACCTAAATAAGTAAGACAAAAGGAAACATTAATTTATCTCAATATCAATTATCTGCTAGACAAAGCAAAACATTAACTTATCCCAAGTATATGCCTGATTTGTATAATTTCTGTATTTGTAAATAAAATATAGGTGTCTGCTTATTACTAAGGTGCTTATTTCTCATGGGTAAACTGGCATGAGCAGAACTTACCGCATTATTAATAAAATGAGATTACCAACTCAAAGGCCAAAAAAAATTTTATGGGCCTATGTTTGCCTTGCTAATAAATTAAAAACTTTTCAATTGACAATTTCAAAAACGAAAAAAACTCAAGACTTTGTCATCTGTGGTCACCAAATCATGTAGGATATGGCCTCTTTTAGAAATAAAGAAAATTAACCAGATAATAATTAAAACAAATTTATCAGTTGAAAACTGATCACTTCTCTTTTCTTTTACCTCTTCCATTTTTCAGATCATTTGATTTTCTGTGTGGTACATTAACAAAGCTATAAATATGCACATGATATAAATGACAAAACTCTCTATTCTGAAAATCATCTATAAACATTTATAGAATTCTTTGTTAATGTCTGCACATTCAGACACCATGAAAACTAGAAGAGTATGTTGTGAAATAGAGATATGGAAAGACCATTATTAATATATATACATATATATTGATTTGAATATAGTAGAGAAATAAGAAAATACAAGGGAGTACACTGACAGAAAATTAAGTATTTGCTCTTTATATTGAGTTATATTAATTTTAATAGAAAATGTGTAGCATTTACATAGGTTGATAATAGAAAAAGTAAAAAGAGTTCTATAATCAAGTCAGTCAAGATAAAAGAGTAATACTGAAATGAAAAACATGGGCCCAGAATTTCATTTCTTGAATTCAAATCTTGCCTATACTGTTACATACATTTAGGAATTTTTCTTTTTTTTTATTTTTATTTTTTTTAATTTTTTTAACACCCCCTTCATCAATACAAGTTCCCCACCGCCAATGTCCCAAATCTCCCAACCTCACTTTTTTCATCTATAAGTATAGTTTGTCTCTTCCCTATATAGTATGATCATGAAAATAAAATGATTTACTACAGAGAGAACTTCAAAACACTGTCAGAAGTGCCCATAGAATTAGTAGAGGGTAGAACTCTTCTCTCGTATCTTGGGTTTGATTTCCAGAAAGTCATATAGTCCCTGAGGACTGCCAGAAGAGATTCCTGAGTGGACAACCACGTGTAAGCTTTAATTGCCACTTGGTGTGACCTCAAAATGAAATACATGCCAACACACACACATACACCACTATTCAAGGAAAGTGATCATTAGTATTAAGGTTTTCAGTAGAGCAAGAGGTAGGGTGTTTGCCTTGCATGCATTAACCTAGGACAGACCACGGTTCAATCCCCCAGTATTCCATATGGCCTCCTAAGCCAGGAGCAATTTCTGAGCACATAGCCAGAGCATCGCCAGATGTGGCAAAAATATTAAATATTATGTTACAAGATAGAGTTAATGCATTATAAATGAACATATAAATCTTTGTTTCCATAAAGATTTATCTACCTCACATCATTCTCAACTGCATCTCATTACCAGAACATTTAATTTATATATTAATAGCAAATGTCATAAGAGAAGGTATTTATTTGTTTATTCTAATATGTAACTATTTCCATTTACTTCTTATAGACCATCTTAAAATAATCACTTTAAATCCTTAAAATAATTATTCTATCTTTTATAAGTTTTAATTTCTTATCCATCAATATCATAGGTATTTAATTAAAAAATCCAAGAGAGTAATATATTTAATTGAAGATATTAATTAATTAAGATATAAATATTTTAATTAAAACAAACATTTACTAAAATTTAGTGATAATGTAATAAATGTTCTACTTTTACTGAGGGAAAATAAAATCAACTTAAATTTTTTCTGAACATGATTAACGATAACGTCAATCTTATAAATTTTTAGATACAAAGATATAATAGTGGGGCCAGAGAGGTGGCACTAGAGGTAAAGTGTCTGCCTTGTAAGCGCTAGCCTAGGTGGTTCCATCCCCTGGCTTCCCATATGGTACCCCCCAAGCCAGGAGCGATTTTCGAGTACATAGTCCAGAGTAACCCTTGAGCATCGACTGTTGTGGCCCAAAGCCAACCAACGAAATAAACAAGCAAAAAAGATATAATAGTAACAACCTTTTACAAAAATTTATGTGAAATATAATCACTTAGAAGTTTCTTTAATACTCAGTTAGGACTATATTTATAAAAATAAGTAGCTAAAAATTAATGTCTAGCATAAATTTATATGAATATATTATACTAACTTCTCTCAAAAAACAAAAAATTATAAAATGTAGCTTATTTTGGAAACTAAATAACCATTAACAAGAATTAAAGGAAATTAAGATCACATTAAGGCAAAAATACCATGCTTTGACTGCTGATTTTAATTTGATTCTGAGCAATTAATTTATAGGTCAATTTTCAAATATTAAGCTCACAAATAGTTTCAAGTGTTTTAAATTTGCAAAAGAGTATCAGAATAGAATTTAGACATACTGATTTCTATACTAGTCATGTTAGAGATGCACTAGTAAAATATCTCTGAAGCTTATACTCTGAGTTCACATGAATTGTTATTATAAGAAATATCAGTAAATAAATTATACTATCCCTTGTTTAAATAGTCTTTCAGTATAATAACCCACCATGCTTTAGTAAATTAGGTTTTCCAACAAAATATTTTAACTTCATATGAGACTATGGACTTGGCATGTTTTTCACATTTATTTAATTTTCCTAATAGGTTGCAGACCAAATTATACTTGAATTTATAAGAATCTAAATATTCAGAAATAACTTGTGTTTATAAATCCTGTCCATTTCTTCAACTTACCCTTCTTTCTCTTTAGAGTTATGTTGTTTTCAAAAAATTATTTTATTTACTATGTATATGTATATTTATGCTGCTGTACTAATATTTAATATTTGTCTAAGTATAATACACAATATCATCAAGTATAATGAACAATAAAGATAAAATTACCTTGACAAAAACCAAGTAACTAATAAGACAAAATTCATATTTTCAAGACAATGTCAAGATTTAAGATACCTTGTGTTAGTTTAACATATATAATTACTGCATATATAAAATGACGATTCTTTTAATTCCTATCTGTAATTGAAAAAAGTGACAGTGAAAGGATTTTAGAAGTTGAGTGCATGGATAATTTTTGCTTTAATTTTTAAGGTAGGATGATTTACCATTTATTTCCATCTTCTGTTATTAACTATATTAAATATTTATTCATTGAGTGGAATAGCAAACACTCTTAATGTGACTTACAAAGTTAGTCAGTTACAAATATAACTGCAAAGGAGAAAAGACTCAAGACCAAATCTGTGTTTGTTTAAAATGTTACTTATATAGTTGCAAATGATAATGATTTTCTTAAACAAAATACAAGAACACCACATAAAATTAATCCACTAAAATATGTCACATGACATTATTCTCTGGTCTGTCCTTCCTCTGTTCATTTATAATGAATTATTTTGCCTCATCTTTAAACTGGTGGATTTACACAGAACCTAATACCAGATGGTCATGGCTGCGGTTCACTGAGTTTATAGCCTACCAGGAAGTTAGATGATTGCTTTTCAGGGTTTTTGTCATGCATTGAACAGTCCATTTCACCCTAGAGAATTCTGAAGCTGTTGATATTTCAGAGTGTAATCATGTTCAATCATTTTTAAAGTTGTGTTCTGATATAATCATCATGATGCTTTGGGGGCACTTGATAATATCATTACATTTCTTCCTATATATTTTTAAAAAGTAGAGATAATATATACATATATAGTGATTCATAATTTAAAAATAATTTTAACTATTTTATTTAACTATTTAAGATTAGTTAACTATTTGCAAAGGCTTTTTCAAAGAATACTCACCTAAAACAATATTAATCTTTCATATAGAGCAGTATATGTATACTTTGGCATTTTGCTCTCTTTTGGGGCTACACCTATCTTTCCTCAGGATTTACTCCTGATTCTGTACTAAGGAATCACTGCAAATAGAACTCAGAACATATGGGAAAAAGGGATCAAATCCAGGAGGTCGGATGTCAGGCAAGCGACCAACTAGATATACATACACTCTTTCTAACCACTATATTTTAGAGTGTGAATATAAGAACACTAATCAAAGTTATGCATAACAGGGAACTGAAATTTACAGAGTATGGTCATAAACAATTAAAATATGGATATCTCAAACAAAAACTAATATTATTGTATAGTTTATTTTTTAATAAAATTGTTATTTAAGTACCATAAGTTATTCTCAGTTCATAAATCGCTCCTGGCAGATTAGGGGGACCATATGAGATGACAGGGATCGAACCTCAGTCTGTCCCATGTTGGCAGCATACAAGGCAAAAGTCCTAATGCTGTACTATTGCTCTTGCCACCCCTTTTTAAATAAAAAAAAATTGTATTTAAGCACCATGATTGCAATAATGATTGTACTTAGATTTCAGTCAAAAACAGAACACTCTCTTTCACCATTCCAATGCTCTCACCACCAATGCCACTCCCTCCTTCCTATCCCCTTCCTGTATTTGAGACAGGATTTATACTTCTCTATTAACATTGTCGTGATACTTGTTAGCGTAGTTATTTCTCTAGCTGCATTCAATACTCTTTATGGTGAGCTTCATATTGTGAGTCAGTTCTTCTGGTCCTCATCTCTATTGTCTCTGGGCGTTATTACAATAATTTCCTTATTTTTTCTTAAAAACCATAGATGATTGAGGCTATTCTGCATCTATATATCTCCCTCTGTCATTTCATTCAGCATAAAAGATTCCATATACATCCATGTATAGGAAAATTTCATGGCTTCATCTCTTCTAGCAGCTGCTTATTATTCCATTGTGTATATGTACCACCGTTTCCTTAGCATTCAACTGATGAAGGGCATCTTGGTTGTTTCTGGAGTCTGTAAATAGCTCTGCAATGAAGGTATTAGGAAGGCATTTTTGAGTTGTATTTTTGTGTTCCTAGGGTATATCCATAGGAGTGGTATAGCTGATTATATAGGAGCTAAATTTCCAGTTTTTTTGAGGAATCTTCATGGCATTCCCACCCGCAGTGAATGAGAGGTCCCTTCTCACATCCCTGCCAGTACTGATTGTTCTTGTTCTTTGTGATGTGTGCCAGTCTCTGTGGTGTGAGATAATGCCTCATCATTGTTTTGGTTTGCATCTCCCTGATGATTAGTGTGGAACGTATATCTTTTCGTTGGATACTAGAAAAAAATCTGATGATGTGTACTTTAAAATTAAACTATATAGGACAGCAGATGGCAGATGTCTTGTGTTAATACCCAAACAAATGATATACATTTTACATGCCACCCAAATATCTGTAATTTAATATAATTCTATTTTAATAGTAAAATATATAGATATTCATTCAAAATCAATTTACCACATTAAAAAGGGGATTCATTTATATCAAAGATCATATAGATCAGAGAGACAGCATGCAGGTAAGTAACTTGCATTGAATACAGACTGCCTAGGCTCAAACCATGTAACTTGTAGTATGGTCTCTATTGCACCACCAAGAGTGTTTTCTGAACACAGTGCCAGAATTAAGCCCTGAGTACCAGGATGTAATCCTCTTAACCACATCAAAAATGAATTATAAAGGAACCTAAACATTGCATAATCTAATAAATCAACAAAAGTGTTTGAAGTATTAAATGCTGATTTGAAAAATGAGGGAGGAAATGGGAAAAATAAAGATGAAAATGGACTTTATGGCTAATATTTAGCTGGAGCAACACAACATAGGAAATTAGGGGTCGGAGTGATAGCACAGTGCTAGGGTGTTTGCCTTGCCACTGCCAACCTGGAACAGACCTTGTATCCCATATTGTCCCCTTAGCCTGCTAGGAGCAATTTCTGAGGACAGAGCCAGGAGTAACCCATGTGCCACTGGGTGTAGCCCCAAAAGAAAGGAGGAGGAGGAGGAGAAGGAGGAGGAGGAGGAGGAGGAGGAGAAGAAGAAGAAGAAGAAGAAGAAGAAGAAGAAGAAGAAGAAGAAGAAGAAGAAGAAGAAGAAGAAGAAGAAGAAAAAGAAGAAGAAGAACAAGAAGAACAAGAAGAACAAGAAGAAAAAGAACAAGAACAAGAACAAGAACAAACAAGAACAAGAACAAGAAGAACAAGAAGAACAATTACAAGAACAACAAGAACAAGAACAAGAAAAAGAAGATCAAGAACAAAAAGTACAAGAAGAACAAGAAGAAGCAAGTGGTGGTGGAGGAGGAGAAGATGAAGAAGATGAGGAAAAAGTGGAGGAGGAGGAAGAAGAGAAGGAGGTGGAAGAAAAAGAGGAGGAAAACAAAAACAAGAAAAACAAGAACAAGTAGAACAAAATAAAGTTAAAAATGTCAGAATTCACTGATTCATCTTTTCCAGATGTAGGTAAAGACAGAAGAATACTATGTCATCCTTAGAAAGAAGAATGGCAGTCTATGTTTTGCATGCATTTAGAACACACACTTTACCAATATACTGAGAAATGACCAGATCTTCTTCTAAACAAAAAGAATAGATAAGGTATTTTATGATGCCAGTGACTGATTCATATAGTGTATCTAAATTTTTGCTGTATTGCCCTGTACATTATAATGAGATTGCAGTACGTTTTATTATTGAATGTATTTTAAATATGAAACCTCCCAGAATTAATGATGCAGAAAAGTTATGTGACCCTTGAAAACCTTTTTAATTATTAGCATGAATTACAAAATCACACCAGCCCGACACTCCTAATATATAGATTAAAATTATCCTAAAGAAAAAAATTACTCTACTCCCTGTAGAACCAAGAACTCTGGTATATTTTAGGATATGTGTCACATTTATTCACATTAATTTTTATAATCCAGATAATGTTCTAAATAAGTAATAAATTTTTAGGTAATACAAGTGGGAGCATGGAAAACAGAACACTTAAGCAGCTATAGAAACGTTCTAGTTTTTCAGTAGGAACTTTAAATTCAAACAGAAGCTTTTATTTAGTCAAGTTCCCTTTAGTTACAAGCTTTTGCTCTGCTCTTTTATAAAGTACTTTTGTTAAAATAAACCACTTGGAACAAATTTAACTGTCAATCTATAATGTTAGCTATTTAAATACACACATATATAAGTGATAACTATGTTATCTCCATATACTAAATATTACTACTGAATTTTAGAATGATGTGCAAATTTTGAATAGCTTCTATTGAATAGATTTGATGTATAACTTTAAAAATAATTACCTCAGTCTAACACACAATTTTCTGTGGCATGTAAATAGATTCAATGTTTAACACAAGAAACAGCACAATCAGGTAATACAAGACAGGAAGATGAATCAGCTCAATAGATCTTATATCTTTTAAGACAAATCACGTGTCTTTAGACCCATTACGTTGGGCACTAGGAAAACAACTTAATCAAGGCCTTTTCATCATTTTATTATGAGAATAGACATGGCAGAACAAGATTAGGGTACATAAGAGGGAGATTGAGTAGTGGCCTAACTGGTGATGAAAGAGCTTGTGTTTTCCAAGGAAAAACAAAGCCGTAAGTAGCATGTGACATTTGTAAATTTTTCCTTGTGGTTTGATGTCATTGACATTTTGCTGGCAGTGTTTGAGGTGCTCAGAGCACCTCAAACCTCAAATGATTCATTCATAATTTTCTTGTTGATTAAAAGGCATGCATAATATGTTTTCTTCATTAGCATCAAAAAAGTTTGATAAAGTTCACATCAAATAAAGTTCACAAAAACACCAGATTCCTTTATGGAGAATGATAAGACTGATGAAAGGCTTAAAGAACATTGCTCAATACCTCCCAAAAGTGATGGATAAATTATCAATGGTAAAGCATTATCCATCAGCCTCCATAAACCAGGCTTAACAAAATAAGTTTAACAATATAATTTCTTGGCTCACTGTATACTACGCTTCTGTGAATTTATTATTCATTTAACTTCAAATCTTTGATTTCAAAACAAGGTTAATTTTAAGGACTTTTTTTTGCAAAGATTTAGCAAATATCTGAGTAAGCTTACTTCTTTGATTTCAAATATTGACTTTATTCTCCTCAATCCTTGTTTTTGTATTAAATCCTGATTATGAATTTTGATCAAGGTTTCTAGCTAGGTAATACAAATTTTTGACAAAATAATTTACATTTTCCCTACTTCATATCTCAGTAAAGGACTCAGTCATTCCTTGGACTGAGACTTATGAAATTCTTTTTTTGCTCTCCTTTGCTACTTTCTGTAATTGCAATTTCCTTTATCATAGGAAACAGTTAGTTCATCAAATATTTGCTGTCAAATATTTATTTTAGATCTCATGGCACCAATCACAGTCATCAATAATGTTCAAGCCTTCTTGGAAAAGTTTCTCACTTGTATGGTCAAAAGACATTAATTAAACAATGTACAGAATCATATGTATTCAATGATCAATGCTTTTTCTCAAGCATCAAATGAATTCCGATATATATGCATCACAATATAAATTTATAATATGTACATATTCAGACCACAATTATGTAAAATTTTTTACTAAAATTTTAAATAATCCACAATCCATTTATGATTTATTCCTTAAAATCTTATGATTTACTACTTAAATCTAAATACATTTATTCCAGGACACTGCTTATTTGGGTGCCAGGTCTAGATATTTTTTCCCCTTTGGCTACATCCAGAGGCATTCAGAGATTAATCCAGGCTCTGTGACCAGAAACCACTCCTGGCAGGCTCAAATGGTCATATGGGATCCTGGGGATGAAACTCAATCAGCTGCATGCAAGACATTTGCCCTACTGACTGTGCTATTGTTCGGACCCCAAGGTCTAAATGTCTTTATAAGACAATAACTTATGTACCCTTGACAAGAAATTTTATTAGTTTTCCCTAAAATGTGTACACCAAAATGCCATTTTGAATAAAAAAGATCATCATGAATTCTACAAAGTTTAACCTAAGAATAGCCTATCTATTTCACCTTGTCTGACAAATGCTCTTAATTGCTAAGGAGGAGTAGATTAAGAAAAACTCTGAAGCAGCATCAAAGCTCCATGGGTAGAAAAGTCATGGAAATATTTATGGAAGAAGTACATAAAAAGCATGTGCAGGTGCAGGTATATTTCCATTCGAGCACAGGATTTAGATTACACTTTACAGAGAATATCATTTAGCCCAATATGAGGCAATTAGTTGCCTTTTACAAATATTAGCAGATGATGTTGATCGTATTCTGTCATGTCTGTGCACAAACTCCAAAACCCTTACACCATACCCTCAGATTGATGTGACATTCATTTATCTTAACTAAACTATCCTTGTGAGGAAGTGCCCAAAGAACCACCAAATTGAAGGCTTCATGGGGAAGAGAGATCTTGTGTAAATGACAGGGAAAGTAATAGGTTGAACATTACAGGGTTAGCAGTCCCTAGCAAAGTTAAAAATTAAAGAATCAGTATACTATCCTGTAGCAAACAGTGCAGGACAGATGCTATGGGAATAACAGTCTATCTATTCTTTCAAGCTTATGACAGCCCCACATAATTCAAATACATTATCTCTTTATTCTTTAAGTTTTAATAAAATTGGTTCAGCACAAAATTAATTTATCTTTAGAAATTTAAATCATATGCTCTATCAAGTGTGAGTTTATAGATTCCACCTTTAACCAGTGAATATTAGTAACACACAGAATTATGCTTGAGGTTGGATAGGAAAATCATTGCTTCACTGAAAATATTTGTGCTCTATCTCTTTAGATTTAAGCTAATTCTCTGTGAAATTTTTCCTTTAAGCATTGTCCCTATCTGAACTTCTTTCCACTTAACCGCCAAGATAAGTGCTACAATACAGAACCCAATATTAAAGCTATATTTGACCATTATCTTGGCGATTTGGTTTTATTATGATCAGCTGGGTTCTTCAAAACAAGACTTGCTGATTTGGGGGAGGGCTTCCCAGATAGTGTTCAAAGTTCATCATAGGAAGCATTTTCAGAGACACTCAACTTGGCTATGTTGGGCTATATATTCAAGTGCTTATTCCCCAGGGTGCAGTTCTCAGGTTAGAGGGGCCAGGGAGCACCTGAACCAAAATTAGTAATGCTGTTGTGAGGAGAGGGGTAATGCACTGCTTGAAGTAAACTTGGGACTTAATACATGCCAGTAAACTACTCATGGGTCTAGCCCTGATTCAAGACTTGCTTTTAATAATCTCATCTCCAGAAGATTAAATATGATTTTACAATATTGATCACGCACACATATGTATACATGTGTCTACTTATATATACACATATATGTAACAATATTAGTGTTTTACTGAGCAAAAGTAAAGGTGAGTTTTGAATAAGCAACATTTTCAAAAGCAGCAGTGCCCCCAAAAAGGTTAGTGTTGAAATCAAAAAGTAGGGGCCCGGGAGATAGCATGGAAGGTAAGGAGTTTGCCTTTCATGCAAAAGGTCATTGGTTCAAATCCTGGTGCCCCATATGGTCCCCTGTGCCTGCCAGGAGCAATTTCTGAGCATGGAGCCAGGAGTAACCCCTGAGTGCTGCCGGGTATGACCCAAAAACCAAAAAAAAAAAAAAAAGAAAAAAAAAAGATAAGACCACAAGGTATCAATAAAGTCTTGCAAAAATATTATAGTGGTAAACAAATAGTGGGTGAGTATTATGATTCATCCAGTTTTCGTTGGCTATTTTCTTTGTTAAAAGTAATTTGCATTAAGGAAAAAATAGCTAATATAAATTATATATATAATGACACTTTACATAGATCACATTAAATTGTAGAAAGGATTGTAATTTTAGTAATTCTGTATATTCCTCACCATGTCAACTAAAGAAAAAGATACAAACAATAGAGTTTTATTCAATGGCCCTAGAAGCAATATTTGTAGTTACTAAACTTGGATATTTCAGACTCTAGAGGCTATTATCTGAATTGAGACCAAGAAAGAGCACCATAACAGAAATTACAGTTTAGGATGTATTAAGAATACTCCTTTGAGATCTTGTAAATTGCTTCTTAGGGACAGAGACACAGTTAAAGTGATTAAGCATAGTCCTTGCTTATAGCTGACTCTAGATTTATTCCTAGTATCATATGCTTCCTTAAGCATATGAAGGTGCAGCTCTGAAATTCTCAAGCACCAACAACCACAAGATATAGCCCTGAAAGTCTCTCTGGGGCAGCACAGATCATTTTGGACATCCAAGGATCCTAGCAATTCAACATCGCATGATTGTCACATTGAGCACTTGCCTGGTTGGAAGTGATTGGCTGGGAAGTAACCTAGGTCACGTAATTACAGCTTTGGAGCACTGCCCTCAACAAAAAAGGGAGAAAAAAAAGGCTTTATGGTTTTTAAACACTTAATATAGATTTTTTACATAAATTTTATATTTTAAGGAAAATTGTCTTTGACTAATTTAAATATGCAAATCTATTTTCTTACACTAGAAATCAGTTTTAAAGAGGTGAAAAGTACAGAGACTGGAGAGATAATACAGCAGCTAGTGCACTTGTCTTGCATGTAATGGTCCCGGTTTCAATTTCTGGCACTCCATCTAGTGCCTAAGTTTATTAGGAATGATACTTGAGTTCAGAGACAGGAGTAATCCCTGAGTACCACTAGTTTGGTATCAAAACAAAACAAAACTTAAAAAGAAAGGAAAGAAAAATGAAATGTAAATTTACGTTGGTACAGTGTCATAGAGGTATCAGACTCTGGCTTTGGACTAGTGAGGATGCAGTCAAGCCCACTGTACCCAAAATTTCTTAAGAGAAATTTGTCAGTGAATTAAAATGTACAGTCTCTGCAAATTTGTGAAGAGAAATCACAACTAATTGTTACTATTTTTGTATCATTTTTTGCAAAGACGTTATTATGTGAAGTAGTCTGGAAAGACATAAATGGTGTCCTACCTAAAGAGAAACTTTGCTTATCAAGTTGGTAAATAGCAACAGATACAGCCAACATCAAGAGTAAAAGTTTACAATAAAAATCTCAATTTCTTTTAGGGTATGATTTTTCTATATAATAACTATTATTGTGCCTACATCCAAACTTAAGTTTAAAGGAATAAAGCAAACACTGGTATCCTTAAATTTTTGTATCATCCTTGTTTGCTAGAATTTGATCTAGGATTTGTACAGTCTATCATTGTCCAAGACATCCTAACAGAGAAATTCATAAACTTGTAATTGAATTAAAATATTTAGACTCAAAGTTATTTACTAGGTAAATAGCCCTGAACTTTTCCCCCTATATTTTCTGAGTTCTGTCTGGCTTTGCAGAATTTGATAGTAACTATGTTTTACATTCTCTATCACAACTACAAGTGTTTAACTTCATCAAAGCTAATGGAAGTCATACAAATAATAATGGGGGGGGGGAGTTAAATAAGCAGTTTCTGCAGAAACAGAAGAAGCAGCAACAATAGCAAATAGAGGTTACTTAAAATCTACCATCAATGTATAACTGAAATTTTATGTCAGTTACAGACAACCTTACTATTCTTACAAAAAAAAATAAAAAGAGAGAATCATCAGAATTGTCGGCTTTTATTTTGTCTCTCTCATTGCTGAAAGGAGAAAAAAGCAGCTCAAAGACTTGATCATTTTTTTCTAAGGACACTCACATTGCAATGTTAAAGCTAGTTGAAGAAGATAGTTGTGTCTGATTTCAAGGAGTTGCTCTGCCTCCACTGTAGCAGCCAACTTTTGAGAGGGAACTACAAAGTTATTTTTAAAAAATGCCAGGGTAAAAACTATGCCAATTATAATCATCTTGAGGATCAGGAGTTGTCCATGAATTCAGTTAGTGCTGAACATGGTCCTACTTTGAGCCTCCTCTTGTAATATCATGTTGATGCGTTCAGACTTTTAAATGAGGTGATACATAATATAGCATTCTGTATTTCACTGATTCCATGCTAAAAACTATCTCAGAAATATTCAAAAAATCACAGATTCAGTTAATACCTAGAGGAAAATGAAATAATGACGTTGGTAATCTAATAAAATTTCAATCCAGCATTAGCACCATGATTGTGTAATATAAATAGGAAAGACCAATATGCAAAGAATCCGTGCAGAAAAATTCATCTGTGACTAAGTATTCAACTCATTTATAAATAATGCCTTATCAAGCATTTTTCTAGTTATACAAGTTATTTTCTATACACACATATGTTATATATAAATATATATTTATATGTATTTATATAAACAGGAGTTGTTTGTTATGGGGCCACACCCAATGGTGCTCAAGAGTTACTCCCCTCTCTGTGCCCAGAAATTACATGTGGCCTGCCCAGGAACCTTAGAAGAGTCTGGAAATCAAGCCCAGGTCTCCTGAATGTAAGGCAAATGCGCTAAAAGATTTCTCTGCTATTGTTCTATCTAGACCCATATAGATGCAACTTTAAACTTTATATTTCCTATATTTTGTTTCGGAGGCACATTTACTTATGCTCAGGGGTTATTCTTGGCTCTGTGCTTGAGAGACTTTACAAAATACCTGGGATTGAACCTGAGTCAATTGTGTGCAAATGAATCTCCGTATGTGCTTTATTAGAAAGATCAACAAGTGCAACGGCTTGCACTGATTAACATGCTTTAAACAAACTTTTATATCAAACGAAGTCCAGAAAAATATTAATACAAAGATTTATTCATTACCTCTACAGATGGGAACAGGAAAATCCCAAGAGGCTGTATTAACAGAATTGGCTATACAGGTGAGCTGGGGATGGCCATCCAGGATATATCCAGTTACGCAGCTGTAGCGGATCTTGTCCCCAACGTCAAACCTTGTACCATATAATATGCCTTTGGGTGGAACTCCAGGATTTCCACAAGAGCTACTCTGCAACTCTGTAGAAGAAAAAGAGGGAGAATTTACAGTTATCGAAATGCATAGTTTCATTTCTTGTATTTTTAATGTCATAAAAAATTGTTTTATTTTGTTTTAAAAATGTCAAACAAAAGCAAATGTTTTCTATATTAATACAACCAAAAGAAAAATAGATCAATGATCAAATATATATTTGATTCATTCCTTATATGAGTAAAACTTTTACTAATATGTGAAGAAACATTGTACGGGGAAGAGTTAAAGCAACAGATACTTCAGTGAGTTCAGTGCTTGCTTTGCACACCACAGACCCTGGTTCAATCCGCGCCATCTCATACATTTGCTAACCCAACCCTCATTAGGAGTGATCCCTGAGTTAAGAGCCAGGAATAAACCCTGAAATTACTGAGTGTGGAGGAAAAACAAAATGTTTGCAGCAACATTTTAGAAAAATAACACTCATATTTAAAAATAACTAAAATAGTTTTATCATTTACCTGTCTTATAGTTACAATTTACTGGGGTAATTTAATATATGTATTAATGTAATTATTTATATGCACATTTATTAATTTGATATCCACTATTTCAATTTTTCTACATAAGCAAGTACCCTGAAAATGAATCTGTACAAAATTAAAATTAGGGGCTGGGTGGTGGCGCTGAAGGTAAGGTGACTGCCTTACTGTGCTATCCTTGGACGAACCACGGTTCGATCCCCCGTGCCCCATATGGTCCCCCAGGCCAGGGGCGACTTCTGAGCGAATAGCCAGGAGTAACCCCTGAGCGTCACTGGGTGTGGCCCAAAAACCAAAAAAAAAATTAAAATTAATCCTGAAAATTTTTTATCATTTAAACTAAGAGAAAAAGGGTCCCCCCACCTGAGGAGTGAGTTCTGAGCATATAGCTAGGAGTAACCCTTAAGTGTCACTGGGTGTAGCCCAAAAACAAACAAAAAAAAAAAAGAAAAAGAAAATGAAAACCATTTTGCACTAATAAATAAACATATTTTTGAAGTTATAGATATTATATCTAAGTTCAGCATTATTTTGTTAAAATATAAGAAATATTTTGTAAATATATATTTATTTGGATTATATAGATATATAGTACAATTGGAAAAGGAATATATATAGAGATAACAGAAGTTAAATAATAATGAAATTGAGAAAATTGGGGCCCGGGAGATAGCATGGAGGTAAGGCGTTTGCCTTTCATGCAAAAGGTCATCGGTTCGAATCCCGGTGCCCCATATGGTCCCCCGTGCCTGCCAGGAGCAATTTCTGAGCATGGAGCCAGGAGTAACCCCTGAGCACTGCCGGGTGTGACCCAAAAACCTAAAAAAAAAAAAAAAAAAAGAAAAAAGAAATTGAGAAAATTATTTTGTTGTTTTATAATCTACTTTTATATTACTTTTATTCTAAATTAATAATTTATAGAAATACAGACAGCAATATAAATGGGTAAAATAATTCTGATTTGATTGAAATTATAAAAAATTATACTGTAAAATATTCCCATAGTTTTGATCAATTTTATATGACTACAAAGGAAGTTATATTAAAAGGGCCTAAATAAGAGTATGAGCATGTTGATTCAAATTTAAAACTTAAGCTATAAAGTTAATGCGAAGTTCTTATTTGGCAATTTCCTAATATATATATATGATATATATATATATCTTATATATATCATATATATATTAGGAAATTTTTCATTTTACATTGCTAGTCATTCTTCTAAATTTCCAGTTAGCAAATCCTATAAGATTAGTATTAGAATAAATTAACTAATTTAGTGATACATTAGGTTATCACTGACAATACTCGGTAAAATTAAAATTATAAAATGATTCATCAAAGAGAAGCACAAAGCAGGGCAGAGCAGGTGGGCATTTGCCTTGCATGCCCAGGCACTTCATCTGGTCCACAGATGACCATCAGGAGTGAAATGAATATCCAGACATAAGCAATGGACACTGTTGGTTGTGGTCCCAAAACAAAAAAGAGAGGAACATAGTTGGGTTTTCAGGGACTTTTAATGTAAATTCAAAAAAAGGATTTCCACTTAAAGCAAATATTTATTTTTCAACTTAGCAGGATAGGGGATCTGACATTAATTATTAATGGCTTATATAAATAGAAAAGTTCATTATACACTTTTGTACCCAAAACATATTTTAAAGAATTATAAAATATTTAACACTTTAAAATATTTAAAATTTTAAAATATTTAAATCAAATAATTAAAGGAATCTTGACTTTTTGTAATAATTTTAAATTTCTTTAAGATATTTTAATACTGTCATCCAGTAAATTAAAAAATATGTTTACTGTTGTGAATTTTAAGCCTGAAATAAACAATTTTGTAATACTTTTATGAAAGTTCAATTGGTTTATAAATGAATTATTAACTAAACAACACATAAGTTTTATAGATGTTAATATATTATGAAGGAACCATATCCCTAGATATAATAACAGCAAAGTAAATATTCATCATAAAATTCTACTTTTAGCATTAGAATCAACATATTGCTTTTTCTCTCATCTAAAAATAATTAAGGTCAGGACATCAGTTATCACAAAGTTATATCTAGGAGAAAAAGATTTCTGAGTCATTTCATGTTAAACCATTAAAAGAAAAAAATGAAGAAAGTGTGAGTTTCTATTTTCAGATTTAATTTGAATTTGAATCAATAAATATTTCCCGTTACAAATAAAACTAACGCAAAAACAGAAGCATATGAAGTGAAACTGTGAATGAATAATAACTATGAATCTTGATAGATTACTTAATCTATGTGGCAGTATTATCCCTAACAGAAAAGAATTGAGGTATTTGCAAACTAAATTCAAGTAAAAAATTCAAAAGCAAGTTTAGTTAATACTATCAGTAAATTCTGGCTTTTAATTGTACTTAATGTGTGACTTTCATAAGTAGGAACATCTACCACCATTTTCTGTTAATTGACTTCTTTTTTTTTTTTTTTTGGTTTTTGGGCCACACCCAGTGACCCTCAGGGGTTACTCCTGGCTATGCGCTCAGAAGTCGCTCCTGGCAGGCACGGGGGACCATATGGGAACCGTGGGATCCAACCAGGGGTCTGTCCTAGGCAAGGCAGCAGGCACCCTACCTCCTGCGCCACCTCCCGGCTCCCGTTAATTGACTTCTAAAAACAGTTATTAAGATGTTCTTACTGAGTGCTAATAGATCCCAATTCAGACATTGCTCATAGATTCTTTATTTTTTTCTCTTTCCTACCCTTTAATTTGAGACTTCACTCTAAAATATGTCTATTTTAAGATACATTGTCAAGAAAAATGTGTATTTTACACAAAGATTTATATAGAACACCATTAAAAGTGCTATGGTCTGATTGATAATGAATTCTTTAGTCTTTACTTTAAAGATAAATAGCATGGCATACTGAAATTCTATATTTAGATTAATTTTGCAGTTAATACAAGTGAATTTTAAAAATAGAAAAATTAGAGTAACTTTTTAAGTACAATTTCTACCAGCTATCAAGTCTAAAATGTCATTGGACATGACATATATTTGATTCAAACCTACCAAAGCTCAGGGGTTACTCCTGGCTCTGCACTCAGTAATTACTCCTAGCAGTACCTGGGAGACCATCTGGAATGCCAGAGATTCAGTCCAGATCAGTTGCATCTAGAGTAAATGCCCTACCCACCATATAATTGGCCCCAGTACCAATTTTGATACTTAACAAGCATTTATGTCTGTATGTAGACCTATAAAAGGTCAAATAAGTATAGAATTCTATATGCATATATAGGACCATATATTCTTATGTATGTGAGTGTATACACACACAAGACTGCAAGATTTAGAATTACTTTTCTGGGGAAAATTAATAAAAGAGTACCAAGCAACCTAGAAAAAGCAACTTGCGCCAATAAACACATTAAAATAGGCTTGACTCTAAACAAAAATTTGTTAGCAGTACATGGATAAATGGGAGGCAAGATATTTAGCAAAATATCAAAAAGAAAACCTGACCTTGAAAATTGGAATGAAAATTGAATGAAAGAATAATGGATACCATGACTACAGAATTGCATAATTACTCAGTCAAAGAGATGAAGCATGATCCTGCTGAGATCAATTAACAGTGCTTTAAAACATTGTAAAATTATATCTACAAGGGAAGCAAAATCAAGTTGTTTGTACTTCTTTCAGAAAATTAATCTCAGGATTTTATTTCCCAGATGATTAAAAATAATTTAGGAGAGCATAACTTCGAGTTAAACCACCTCATACCTCTCACTCTGAGACTTCAAAGCAGTTAATACATTTTCTGACTTTTTAAGTGGTACACTTTTTTTATTACAGATACTGACCATTGCATTCACTCAGTATATAAATAGTATTGACTGAAAATTCACTTGGAAACTTGGCTTTGAGAAAACATGTGTGGCTGTTTTGAATCAATTACTGCATTTAATAAGCCCCCTGGACTTTTATATATGTCTCATATAATTGAATAAAATGTAAAGGTGTGGTTTTTTTGTTTGTTGGTTTGGTTTAGTTTGGTTTGGGGGCCTCGCCTGAAGGCACTCAGGGTTTACTCCTGGCTCTGTGCTCAGAAATCTCTCCTGGCAGACTCGGGGCACTATATGAGATACCAGGATCTAAACTAGGTCTATCTATGGTCAGTCACTTGCAAGGCAAATGCCCTACTGCTGTGCTATTGCTCCTGGCAATATATACAGTTTTAAGCTCTGCTTACTTTTTTCTTTGGGTTGGCGTTATTTGAGGGAGGGCACACCTGGTGACACTCAGGGGTTACTCCTGGCTATGCACTCAGAAATCGCTCCTGATTTGGGGGACCATATGGGATGCCCGGGATCCAACCACGGTCCATCCTAGGCTAGCGCCAGCAAAGCAGATGCCTTACCACTCCACGCCATCACTCCAGCCCCTGCTTACTTTCTTGCTACATCTTATGAGCATTAAAAAAAAAGAGATGCTCTGATTTATCCCTGTACATTGAGAGCTCAGCACTTTGTATCATGTTAGAATCAAAATATGGGAACTATGTTCATTGAATTACCTTTTCTAATAAATAAATAGAAAAGATGATCTTTGTAGGATGTACTCTTTGTAGGAGTACAGATGTCTCCACACAAAATAGTGGAAGGAATAGGTATAAAAAGCAATACTACAAGATAGGAATTTCATTAGTTTTGTTTTCTGGGCCACACTTGGCAGTGTGAAAACTATGCCTGATGATGTCCTGAAGACCACAGAATGCCAAGAAATAAACCCAAGCCTCCTGCAATATAAGCATAGAGCTTTAGCCTTTTGAGATAGCCAATTGACCTTTAGAAGCATATTGTTATTTAATTGAACATATTATAATTAACTGAGTCACACTGGAAACACATAGCTTTATGTTAGTGCCATTCCTGTCTTTTTTTCTTTAGTTGGTCTAAGTTTTTTAACTCTTCTTTTATTAAGGTTCATTGATCTATTATGATACTGCTAATGATTGTTTCCTATTCATGTATTTATTTTTAATGAAGATGTCTTAAATTGCACAGTCTGTTCCTATATATAAGCATAATTCCGAGGCCAGAATCCTAAGGTCATGCAAAAGTGTAATTTTAGGATAGTGGAGACAGGAAAACATTAAAACATTTCTGCAATTTTGAAAGACACTGAAACTGAAAAAAGGGGTACACATAACAATCAAAATGATAAATTTAATTATTTTAATTAATGGAAGAAAATTTATATAAACCATGGGCGACTGGAGAAAAGTATAGAACAAATCAGCATAATAGTTAGGCAGTGTAGGCAATCTGTAAAAATTACAGATTGCTTTGAGTTAGAAAAGGGAAGTATTTATAAAGTTATTTGTTTCAAAGAGCAAATTTTCACTTTTGTTCTTCTGGATTTTGGGCGATAAAGTTGGCTCTTAGGGTTTCTCCTGGCTCTGTGCTCAGAAATCGCTCCTGGAAGGCTCTGGGGACCATATGAGATACCGGGAATCAAACTCGGGTCTGTCCTGGATCAGTCACATGCAAAGCAAATGCCCTACTGCTGTATTATCACTCCAACCCTTATTTTTACTTTTTATATTGCTAATATAACTGATAATAATGTTTCAGGAGGGGGCTGGAGCAATATCACAGTAATAGGGCGTTTGCTTTGTACACTGCTGATCCAGGATGGGCCTTGGTTTGATCCCTGGAGTCCCTTATGATCCCCACCCAGGAGCGATTTCTGAGCACATAGCCAGAATTTCTAAGAGTCACCAGGTGTGCCCCCCCCCCCAAATAAACCAAAGTAAATTATGTAATGTTTCAGGAGTACCATTATGTTGTATATGAAAATATTTCCTTAAGATTATCCTTTGCTTGTTGTCCAACCTTGACCTTCCAGGTGGGGGCACAGTTGAGAACCAAATAAATAGTTTAGGAGCAAGGTGTTCAGGGGCTTTTGGAGAGTTTTCTGGCTGGCTCGAAGTGTTTTGGGGGGCTTGCAGCAGGCAAACAAAAGACTCTCTTTGCCGAACCTTTTACCCCTAAACCCTCCTGTCTGTGTGGATTATTTGCTGCGGATAAATATTACCAAGATATACCCCCAAAAGGGGGCTAGGGAATGGGAATCAATTTCTCATTCTGGGAGCTCTTTGAGTATACACAAATAACCAACAAAGGAGTAAACGGGACCCCACAGGTGGAGCAACACCATTATTTTTAATCAACATGTATAGTCTAGAATGTCATTTGCATTCTAGTTTTCTAACACATGAGACTGATCATTTTACCAAGTTTAATTTTTTGCAATCTGGATTAATCTTAGGATGAACTATTATATAAGCAAATGAAGAAGTTTGTTCTATTACACTTTAAGTGTAAGTACAACAAACAAACAGACATACAAACCTTTATATTGTTTAGGTAGCATCTTGCCATTTTGATGGGAGGTATTACCAGAGTTGACAGGCCCTTTGTCGAATGTTTGCCTCATATGGAAAATAACCATCAAATGTAATTTTAAAAATGAATCCTTAGCAAATGTTTAATGACTAGAAGTTACCAGACATGTAATTTTATCTGTCAATAGAGCACATAATATAGGCAGTTTCAATTTCAAGAGCTGTGTCCTTTTGAGCAACAATGAATTTTACCGCTATATTTGTAACTATAGTTGCAATATATGTGCAATATCTTATTATTCAGAGAAAATATCATATTATTCATAACAAATAAACACTGTATGACTTTATAAGCCCAAATGTGCCTTGTGGTTGCTACTGTAATATTATCAAAGGGAAAGAAGTAGATCTCTAGTCTAGAATAGTGGCACTTTACAGCCTTCTCTTTAAATTTTCTGAAAATGGACTTCTACTGCATGTGGCCTAGTAAACATATAATAGCTTAATTTGGAATAACAGAAAATATAAATAGAACCTCTCTTAATGACAGAATTGGGACACATATCCGCATTGACACATCTGCATTTGGATAAAAGTGATTTAATTATTTTAAAAGAAAAATTTAAAAAAAAAGTAAAAAAAAGTTTCTTTTCATAAGGGATGATTTTGGTAAATTATACATCCATCAATTGTGAATGAGAGATGCACTATAGTTAGGTAATTATCATCAAATTTTCATTGAATGATTAATGTATCATAAGATAATCATGAATGTATGAATTATCAATGGTATATACAAAAATATGGTACAATTTCTGTTTTTTTAATGGCAATTTAGAGACACATGGCAGAAATAGATTTATCTTCTGAAAACTGAATACTAACATTATGCTTCAAGGGAGGAGAAACCCTGTATCTATGAGGTCTACGGATACCCTTTTTTTTCTAATTTTCCTAATACTAACTGTGACTGTGGGAAAAAACTAACAAACAAAATAACAAACACAAAAACCTTGCCACACCAGCCTTCTTCCTTCTTTTTTTTCTTTCCTGTTGTTTAATGTTGTTTATTGTTGCTGTTGTGCTTTTTGTCATTGGTTGTTTTGAGTTTTTTTATAATATTTTTTTATTTAAACACCTTGGTTACAGACATGACTGTGCTTGGGTTTCAGTCTTTATAAGAGGACACCCCCCCATTACCAGTGCAACATTCCCACCACCAATGTCCCAAATATCCCTCCTCCCACCTCAGTTGTTTGTTTTTTGTTTTCTTTCACTTTTCCCTTTCTTCTTTTAAATTGATATTGATTGCTCCTAGATGGACGCCTCCCATCTTTCCTTTTTTTTTTTGAGAAAATTTTATTTTTATTTTTACCACAGTGGATTAAAAAATGTTTCACAGTAATATTTTAGGTATATACTGACATTGAGTCAGGGACATTCCCACCACTAATGTCCTCCTTCCACCCCTCTTCCTAGCATGCATCCCATATCCCCCTCTTTTGTCCCCCAGGCTGCTAGTATAAGTGGTCCCCTCTGTGTCTAGCTTGTTGTTGATTAGGTATTGATTTTGTTGTTGTTGGCTTTGGATTTTTATCCCAATCGGACCACTTGAACTTGAATCATCTTGGTCCGCCTCATAAATTAAGGGGAAAAAGTGGATGGTACCAGGAGCAAACAGATGCATAAACACTGAGTCGAAATAAAATGTGATCAGACCTAAATGTCAAATCTAAATTCAATGACAAAAAAACCAAGATATCTAATCTATAACAAGTTTTATACAAAGGAACCTGTTACACTAGCAGTCCAGGAGGCAAAGGAGGGATGCATGCTGGGAACAGGGGCAGAGGGAGGACAACACTGGTGGTGGGAATGGCCCTAATTAACTGTCACTATGTACTTAAAATAAAACTGTGAAGGACTTATAACTCACATTGGTCACAATAAAATTTATTAAAAATATAATAACACTGTTGCCACAAGCTGAAAACATTCCAGAAGTACTTATTGTATACAAATACAAACAACATGTTTTTTTTTTGGGGGGGTGCCACACCCAGTGACGCTCAGGGGTTACTCCTGGCTATGCGCTCAGAAGTCGCTCCTGGCAGGCACGGGGGACCATATGGGAACCGGGGGATAGAACCGTGGTCCGTCCTAGGCAAGGCAGCAGGCACCTTACCTCCTGCACCACCTCCCGGCTCCCAACATGTTAAACAAAATAAGGTAAGTATAGATAAAAATATGTCAGGAAGTTTTCAGTATTCAAAACTAATGGCTTATGCAAGATACCACAAATTGGAAGAAATAAGAGAAGTCCAGTATGTTAAGGTCACATTGTGCTAGCATGAGGCACAGGCAAATGGCTTAAGTTGTTTTTTACAATGTCATTCCCTTTGTGTGACTTCCTGCCTTGTTTGGAATGAGATCAGATGATGCCCTCAGGTCATTAGAAACCCTTATTTCTCCCCCATTATGCTCCTCTATCATTGCACTTGTGTAGCTGATTAAGCTTGATGGGCCACAGATTGTTGAATACCAGGTGACTGATAGTTGAGTCAGAGGTTGTTGAAACAAAGGAAATTTCCTTTCTTTCTTTTTATAGTTGGAAGACCCTCCTTTATTAAACCTTGGTTAAATTCTCAAGTTTCTTGGAAAAACAAATTAATTTCTCTACTACTTTCCCCATTGAGCATCCCACCACCATCTCCACTGAGATAAATTCTAGTTGAGCATGAATTAGCGAATTGTTTGAGCAGAAAATTTCTATGCTCAAACATGTAAATCCTTGTTCCAGAGTCAAAGATTTAATTTTTCATTATATTCACTGATCAACTGTTTTAAGAGACATCAACTGTTTAAGAGTAAGAGACATCCTTTTGCCTCAATTTTTTTTAATCTATATATTCTTTAACTCTTTTAATGTTGGAACATTACTAAAGTGATTTGTGACCACAATAAAAACACATATTGTTTATCTATACATCAGTAAAACTGCAAATGTCAAGTCTCACAATTCAGTTTAACAATTAGAAAGTTTCAAGAAGTCTCAATTACTGCAAATCTCATTTTGAATTCAATTTCCTTGGTTAAAAATGAATCATTATAAAAACAAACTAGAAGATATTACTTTTATTTTGGGGGGAGGTCACACCTAGATATCAGGTCTTAGGATTACCAAGTACCTAGGATCATTCTTAGTAGAGGTTGGAGATTTTGCAGACCCCGGGATATACATGGCTCTGAGCTTTTGCAGTCTTATCTAGTTTTGTATGTTTGAAGGATCATACACTATTGGGATATATAGAGGTACGTTTGGTGAATTATACAGAGTGTTTGTCTGAGTGTATGTTTGAAGATCATACAATCCAGGGATCACAACAGGCTTTCAGCTCCTGGAATCATTTCTAGAGGTGTTTAGGGGATCATATGGAATTTTGAAGATCAAATGGGTATGCTGCAGGCAAGAGAAGGGTCATAACCTCTGTACTCTCTCTCCATCCTCATGAGACAGTAAACTTTGTGAAGCTGGATTGTTGGAAAATTGGACACCAGAAATCTCTCATAGATTTCGTTGATAACAAAGAAAATAATGAAATCTATTCTTCAGAGTAGAACTCGCCATTTTTCTCATTAAATTGTACAGCTCTGAGAGTTTGGAAGGAACCCAAAGCAAGTAAAATAGATCCTTCCAGTTGATTTGCATTCTTGCAGTTGACCTTATCATTGGAAAAAAATGAATCAGGGAAACTTCAGTAGTGAAATCAAATTAACTTGGATTTAAATCTTCTCTGCCTTTACTACTGTGTGATCTGTGAGGCTTGTCATAATTCGGATTCTCTGTTGATGCCAAATGTATTAATAAAATTTATTTGGCCAATTAAAGAAACTGATATAAACTCCCTATGATTTGAACTGTGTTTTGAGATTTGCTTGCTTGTTTGTGTTTTCTGGTGGAAGGGAGGCCTCACCAGGTAGTACTCCAGACTTACTCCTGACTCTTTGCTAAAGAATCACCGAATACAGTGCTTTGGATACAATATATAGGATGATGAGGGATGAAATCTGGTTGAATCTGTACAAGGAAAGTTCTCTACTTGTTCTAAAATCTATCAGGCCCCATGTTGTTAGTTTTTATGATACTACCACTTTATTTTTTTGGGGGGGCACACCCGGCAGTGCTCAGGGGTTACTCCTGGCTTTCTGCTTAGAAATAGCTCCTGGCAGGCACGGGGGACCATATGGGACACCAGGATTCGAACCAACCACCTTAGGTCCTGGATCGACTGCTTGCAAGGCAAACACCACTGTGCTATCTCTCCCGGGCCGATACTACCACTTTCTAAAGTCCATTGAACGAAAGCTTGTTTCACACTACAAATATAAATATGCATGAAATCATTTTGCCAGAATATATAATATATGCATATATATTATGAGCCATGCCTTACTGAATATACCTGATTTAATTCCATTTAAATCTCATCATATTGAAAACTGGCAAGGTTTTCTAACAAAGCATTTACATTGTTATTAAGTTCATTCACCTTCACTGAAATCTTAACATTTAGAATCTTAACATTTTACCCTTTTTAAAAGTTGACACCTACTAATCATGAAAACTAGCTTTGTTACTGGTTATAGCTTATAGAATAGTACAATTGAAACTGTTCCATCAGATATATGAAAAACTGATTGAAACCAATTACAGTAATTATCTCCCTGTATAATTGCTTGTGTGAGACTTCTCTCATTCCATACTGTTATGCTGCAGGATTTCCCCTTACATGACCTACCCAATCGCATTTCAGGCACTATTCAGTGAGCACTCATACTTCTAAATAAAATTAAGAAGTGTTATGCATGAATTGAGTGAGGACTAGTTATTAGGACTGTAATATGAATCTAAGTGAGAATTAAGTATCATTGGACCTTCTTATTTTAATTAAGCACCCAAACACTCTTAATCAAGCATATAATTAAATTTAAGAGGAAGTGCATTGTGTGCTAATTGCCATTGATTATTAATAATATGCTTATTTATGCATGCAAACTATAATAGCATATATCTTCTTACTACTTCTGAATGACAATAGCTGAGCTATGCATAATGGAACTATTAATGAAATGGAATCTTGCAAAGTCTTACAAGAAATGTCAGACAAGCAAAGAGCTCAAAATCCTACACTAATTTTACCAAAAAATAGAGCAAGTCTCATGAACTCATATTTCATGTAATTTTACATTTCAGTAATTTTACATTGCTTCTTTTACATAGATTTATTATTAAAGATATCAGTTCTTTTTATTATCTATGATAAATCAATTTGGAGAAAGTTGTTCAAAACATAGGAATATCAGGAACTTGCGTGATAGTAGAGCAGGTAAGATATGTATTAATATGTGTGTTATACGAAAATATACACTTTTTAAAAGATCATTTGCTCTGATATTTTATACTTGATATTTTCTATCAATAAATTAAATCCATCTCAATTTTTTGTCTTAATTATTTAAATTATTTATGTGCATAGTCAAAATTTAAATATTCTATTTATTGAATAATACTATTTTTCTATATGGAGAGATTTGACGGTTTTTATATACAATCAACTTTATGAGTAAAATAGCATTTGATTCAGCATTAATTAAATACTTATGTTTGATAAGTATATAAAGCTTAATAACATAAAACTTAGTAAATGTGACTACTTCAACAACATATGAACTACATATAAAGATAAATTAATGTAAACTAATGCTTGTATATGGTTTTAGAATATAACTAAAAAAGTAGTAAACCATGTGATTCTTACACACGTTGACATGTAAATTTTCAAATGAAACCACATAAAACCCCATTCTAGCTCTGACATTTGTTAGTGGGTAGAAGTGAGAAAGTTTGAAACCTTTCAATATCTCAAACAAGAATAATTCTTCTAAGTGCCAAAACTAATTATATACACTACGGCATGTAAAAGAAATCAATCCCATTTAAAATGTATAAGGAAATAAACTCTTTAACTTGCTTGATTGTAAAACATTCTGAAATTTGGGGAGCAATAATAATGAGTCCAAAGTTACATTTGTAAATAAAAATTACGATGTTTGATCTGCTTTGAAAAGTTTAATGTTTATCATCCAAATACTCATTAATATGATAAAAATATAAGTGACATATTGCATCATAATAAAGTACACATTGTTAATTCAAACTTTGATGTTTATCCTGCTCAGAACTTGTACAAATTATATTCCAGAACTAGATTTAATTTCTTATTAAAAGAAAAAAATTAGATAGAGCATCATTTCAATGCCTTACTGAGGGTCTCTGCTGACCATTTCAGAAACTGCAGTACATTCCATAGTTCTGAGTTAATACCTTGTTTCTATTTGGAATAATGTCAGAAATTATCATTTTAAATCTTATAAACATTTTAAAGAATGATCATGAAATATACTGTAATCATATATGAGTTCTAATAAAGTAAATCAGTCATTTTCTGATTATAAGTCATTTCTTTCCATTTCTGCCAATAACATTAATTATAACACTGCAAATCAAAATATAAAGTGAGTTGCTTTGCAGCATAGTGATATAATAAAATCTATCTTGATGACATAAGACCTAAGTGGAATAATATTTTAGATCAACCACAAAGTATCCGAACCTTAATTTTCTTTAAATTAAACTTTTAAATTAATTGATATTTTTTGCTAGAAATCTTTTACAAAATATTTTCGCACCTACAGTGTATAGATTTTGGTACAGTGGGTATTTTCTTCCCTTTATTCTCATAGTGATTAAATAAATGGAAGAATAAGTGGGGGGCTCAAAGATATTAAACAGCCTTCTCAACATTGTGCTGGTAATAAATGGTGGATTCACTTCTAGATGTGAGCCAAGTGATTTCTTTCCACTATATCGACCTGCTGCAACTCATTACTCTGAAAATTATAATTCCCAGAACATTAAAAAGCCATGAGAAAATAAAATGATAATGAGTCAGTTTATTTATCAGAGTTTAGAGAATGCAGAAATAAATATTACAAGTTGAGAAGCTGCTGCGTACTGCAGAAACTACTCACTCTCTCCGGAAAGGGGAGGGCTTTGGTTTTCAGAACATTAGGTCATGAATAGTGCAAAGCTGTAAGTGGACAACTCCAGTATTACCTCAGCTCAACATTCTCTACACTCCTGATTTCTCCGTTCAGTTCCTATTTAGCTTTCTTTATTTGGTTGTGGCACCACAAATTGAACATGCCCACATTTCTGTTTCCTGTAATAACTAATAGCATGATTTCCCAGTTGATAGAAAAATACGCTTTCCTTATATCTGAAACTTTGCATTGTAATTATGAAATATTTGTACAAATATATTTCCACATCTACCTAAGAATATATTTCTTCCTTTCCTTCTTACTTCTTTTCTTTCTTAATGATACTTCTTTTATATAGTTCTTTTTATTAATTTCTTAGTGTCAGCATCATGGTTACAGAAATGTTCATAATTGTGTTCATTGAATGTACACCATCTTTCACCAGTGTGATTTTTTTCACCACAAATGCCCTCATTTTTCTCCCAACCTCAACCCGTGACACACTCTCTCTCTCTTTCTCTCTCTCTCTCTCTTTCTCTCTGTGTCATTGTCATGGTAAACATCATTGCAATTAGGTTTCTAACTGTACTCACCTACCTTTATGATCATCTTCATATCCTGGGTTAATCCTCCCAGCACTCATCTCTACTTTCTCTGGAAATTACTACTATATTGTCTTTTATTTTTCTTATATTCCACAGATGGGTGCAACTAGTCTGTTGATCCCTCTCCCTCTGGCTTTTTTCCTCAGCATAATTGTCGCCATGTCACTCCATGTATAGACAATTTTCATGACTTCATTTTTCCTGACAGCTACATAGTATTTCATTGTGTATATGTAACACAGTTTCTGTAGCCACTCATCTGTTGCTGGGTACCAGTTTCTGGCTATTTTAAATAGTGCTGCAATGAACATAGATGTGTAGAGGACATTTTTGTTTTTCTAGTAGATATTCCTAGGAGTAATTTTGTTGGGTCATATGGAAATTCAATTTCCAGTTTTTGAGGAATATCCATATTGTTTTCCAGAAAGACTGGACTAAATGGCATTCCCACCAACAGTGATTACTAGTTCCTTTCTCCTTACATCCACACTGGCACTGGTTGTTATGTGATAAGTACCAGTCTCTGTGATGTGAAATTATACTTCTGTTGCTTTGATTTGCAACTTCCTGATGATTGGTGATGTGGAGCATTATTTCATGTGCCCTTTGGACATCTGCATTTTTTCTCCCAATTTTTGTTGGGGAATGGTGCTATATTTCTAATAAATAACTCCTCCATGATTTAAATAAGAGCCTACATGGACTGCCCACTTCTAGTTATATTTGTACAATGCACTTGTATACACAACAAAATTGACATTTGAATTTACTTTTCTTTTTTTTTTGTTTTTTGAACCACACCCAGTGATGCTCAGGGGTTACTCCTGTCTATGCACTCAGAAATCACTCATGGCTTGGGGGAACATATGGGATGCCAGGGGATCAAACTGCTGTCTGTCCTAGGTTAGATGCCCTAGGTTAAAAAGTTCCTTACTGCTTGTGCCACTGCTCTGGCCCCTGAACTTACTTTGCTGTTTTTGGTTTAAACCACTTCTTGAAAGCTACTGGTTTTAGGAGATTTATCAAAACAAGACACTGTCTATTTAAACTGTTAATTGACTCATTTTTTTTCTTTTTGCCGTTTGTTTATTATTCACACCTTGCAGTGTTTAGGGCTTATTCATGGTTTACTGATCAACAAAGATCCCTAGTGGAGTTCAAAAGACATGTTCAGGATGTGGGAATCAAACCAGGTTAGCCACATGCAAGACAAGGGACTTATATACTATACTCATGATCTGTAATACCTGAACATCCTAGAGTAGAAATATGCAATACGATATTGTCCTTTAAAAATTAAGAAATACATATTAATACTTATTTCCGTTCTTCAATTTCAACTGTTACTGCTCAGAGAATCAAAATAATGGGCCAGATACAGAAAACATTGCTTCCACTAATCTGCATTCAAATACCATTCAGCAACATGTGGTCCATCTGCATTGTCAGAAAACATTCTTAAGCACCATATTAGGAAAATCTCTTGAGCAACACCACATGTAGCTTTAATTCCAAATAAATAAAATATTTGACCATTAATAATATTTATATAAGCCAATTATTAAACTTCACATTTACATGCTTATTGTTAATGGAAAATATAATCTCACTAGAGATTAAAACTTTATTGACTATCGATGGTATCTGACTCACAGGGTATTAACCTGACATTTAGAAAGCATCATGTTAATGCTCAATGAATTAATCAAGGTGAAAGTACAAAGTTCACCAGGCAACAAGATTTATTATCAGGATGAAGAGGCCACTCCAACTATATTTATCTACTTAAAACATTACCAACAACCAAATTTATATTAAATAAATGCTCATATTATCTTGCTATATATGTCATTGCATGGGACTTATTTGTGAATAGAAATCTTATTGGCATAGATTGCTACAGGGAACTTAACTGCTGATAAATCTTACTTCAAGATTTTGTGTTTATTTTATGGATCTCTGCTGTCTTCATTTTAAGAAATCAGTGATGCTTATTGAGGACACAGTTGCTTGTATTTTACAATAGCTGTCTTCATGTATTGTATAATTTAAAATTCTCCTGTAGTTTTCAAATGTTAATTGAAAGTAATATCATTAAATTTCAAAATTTTGATATGAGTTTTACATCTTATCTTCTTTTATGTGTCCCAGAATGTTCTAAATTAAACATTAACTAAATTGTTATAGTCTTAATTTTTTTGTTTGACAGGAATACTGTACATTACCACTGAATATATCTTTTAAATTGTGCACATTCCTCCCAGACTATGCATGCTCCTTTAAATGGAGCTTGATAACAGTTAGGTAACATGTAACACTTTTAACAGGATATAGCAGTTTCTGCTTTCCCTATAACTACAACCTGACCTTTAAGCAGAGACAACTTGTTACATTATTTAATAAAAATAGAACTTTAAAAAGTTAATATCTAGTAACCATTTAAGAAGCAAAACCAAGGATATGACCCTGTTAATAACACAACAAGGAGTTTAAGTAGTACCAGAAAAGTGTGTCACTGCGGCAACAGAAATATTTGATTGGAAAATACAACAAACTTAAAATCAGAACGTTTATTTCAAAATATTGCATGGTTACTTTCAATTTCAAATCCATTTTTTAAAATTGTATCAGCAGAATGTCGCAAGTCTAACATTAATTTTTGTGCACTATCCTCTCTAGTTGAGTGGGCCTGCTGCATTTTTATAAATGGAATTTCGACTTAGATTTCACACCCAACAACTATAGCACAAACTGCTCGAGTGAATATACCACATGTTTTGCTACTAAAGCGGAGTTACAAAGCTGGAGCAAAGTAAGACAAAACAATGCTCTATTGATGGTGCTTTACTGAAATTGTAAATTTACTGGATCCAAGCCAAATTGTAACACTTGACATCATATCTATTCTGTTGCTATAAACCAGAAATAGGAGAAAGCAACTTTTCACTGCATAATGGCTGCTGTTTTTGCTTAAAATTAATTGCACATGTGTTTAATTATATAGCAGCTCTTGAAAGTGATTATATAAAATGTTATTTCTTCTTAGTCTTGCTCAGATCTCTCAAATTATAGCTCTCTAACTCTGAAAGCAACAATGAATTTTAATAAAGGGCAGGGTTTGCAAATTACTGTTGCAGGGTTGCTGCCAGTAACTGAAAAGGCTCTTTTTCATATTGAATGAAGTTCTATAGTCTATTGTCTTTTTTTTTTCACTTGCAAGTAAAACTGAACTAGAATTACTCCAAAACCACCAGAGAATACTTAGATGAGGATCCGAATATATTCTTCCTGTCGATAGTCTACTACTTAGGAATTATCATCTCTTTGGCCTATAAGCCTTCTTAGTGTTGGCATATCATTGTGAACATTTTCCATTTGAAGCTATGGTAATAATTTTGTAAGCAAGCCTTAAAGAATATGATCATCTTGGACAACACTAAAAGTCAAAGTTGCTTAGATTTTCAGAATTCTTAGAATTGAACACAGATCAACATAGACTGATACTGATTGACTAATATTTGGTTCAAGCTGCCAATCTACTCGTGATTACTCTGGAAGCAGTGGGACAATGTTATGATTGATTAATCTATTTATAAGTACAAACCTTGCACTAATAAATATTATAAAATTTGGGTGTGTACATCTATAATAAAGCTGAAAGAAGAAACTCAAGTTCTGGAATTAGAAGTTTAAACTTAAGCTAATGTCTAACTAGGATTGTTAAATTTCTCTGAACTCTGAGTTAAGGGAAATCCATATTTGTTCATGGAAACTTTAAATGTGCATGCACAGGCCAGAGTACACTGGGTAAAGTGTTTGTATTGTTTATGGTCAACATGGATTTGACTCCCAGTATTTCATGTGCTCCCACCAGCCTACCAGGAGAGATCCTTGTGTGAAAATTAAGCATGCAAAAATAGTTTGGGTCGCCAACATCATTGCTGAAGGTGCTCCAAGGATTTGAGATCAACCCAAGCACAGACTCCCCAAAGGAAGCTGAGGTGCCTTGGATAGGGTGAGTCCGGGTCACCACCACCAATGAGTACTGTGTTTTGAAACCAACATCTGAACAGTTTAGGGCCAGAGGAGCACTGCTGCTCCACTTTGCTTCATGGCCGTGAGTATCTCTAATAAATGAACTCCACTATAAAATGTAGAAAAACCCACACAGCAAGTGTGGCAATGGGAGAACAATGCAAGCCAACACCAGAAATATTAAATGAATATGACACCTCTGATGACCCCAAAAATGCCAACCACCTAATTAGCCTCTCAGATAAGGAGCTTAGAGTAGAAATATAGAGGATTTTTATAGACCACAAAGAACATATACATCAAGCTGAATAAACCACAAAGACAGAAATCAGAAAACTCCCGACTAAAATAACAAACTGAAAAACTTGGTAGATGAAATAACGCCTCAATAGAAAGCCTCTCCAACAGAGGAATGGAAGCTGAGGACAGAATCAGTAAGCTGGAAGATGAGATACAGAACTACTTCAAACAGCAGAAGGATTGGAAAAAAAATTAGAGCAAATTATCAGACAATGAAAAAAATACTCAAGGATATGAGCAGATGAAAGTTGAAGACTTTGATAAATTCAACAGAAACAACTTAAAAATCATTCGAGTCTCAGAGACCCGGCAAGAAAATCTGCAGGAAGATTCAACAGTTAAGGACATCATTAATGAGAAACTCAGAAAGCCAAAGAGAGCAAGCAACCAAATCCTGCATGCCCAAAGTGTACCAGCTAAAAGAGACCCCCCTGAAAACACCCCAAGGCACATACTAGTCACTTTGAAAAATCTCACAGATAGGGATAGAATACTGAAAGCAGCAAGTTCAAAAAGGGAAATTACATTCAAAGGAGCATCCTTAAGATTTATAGCAGACCTGTCACAAGAAACTCTCAAGGCCTAAAGGTAGTAGAAGGATATAGTGACAAAACTAAATGAAAAGAATGCTTCATCTAGAATACTACACCAAGTCAGACTCAATTTTAGGTTTAAAGAAAGTGAATTATAAATGGCTTCACAGATAAACAACAGATCAAAAATTTTACAGACTCAAAACTAGCCCTAAAAGAAAAGCTGAAAGATCTACTTTAAGGAAAGAAAGATCAATAGATACAACAAACAAAAATGACACTAAATATCATGATAATTATCTCTCTCAACATCAGTGGATTAAATGCACCTGTTAAGAGACACAGAGTGGCAAAATGGATCAAAAATATATATCCAATGTTCTGCTGACTACAAGAAAATACAGTTAAATAATCAAAACAAGCATAGACTTAAAATTATAGGCTGGAGGAAAATCCTTTAAGCAAACAACATCTGTATAAAAGCTGGAGTGGCCATATTAGTATCAAATGAAACAAACTTTAAACTCAGAAAAGTTATAAGAGACAAAGAAGATCATTTGGTACTAATCAAAGGATATATAAAACAAGAAGAAATCACACTCCTAAACATATATGCACCCAATGATGGACCTGCAAGATATTTAATACAACTCTTGACAAACCCGAAAGAAGATAACAATACTAACACAATAATAGTAGGATATCTTAACACTGCCTGAACACCTCTTGATAGACCAACCAGGTTGAAAACCAACAAGAATGTATTAGCTCTGAAAAGTGAAATGGAAGAAAGTGGGCTGGTAGATATATATAGGGCACTCCATCCCCAGAAAACTGGATACACTTTCTTCTCCAATGCACATCGGTCATTCTCCAAAATAGACCACATGCTTGACCATAAGACATATCTTCCTAAAATCAAGAGGATAGATATTGTACAAATTATCTTCACAGACCACAAGGCACTGAAATTAGATGTGAACTACAAAGAAATACAGAAGAAAAACTTTCAAACCTGGAAACTAAATAGTTCACTACTGAACAACCAGTGGGTCAGAGATGAAATCTAAAAGTAAATCAAAACATTCCTGGAAAAAATTAGAATAAAGACACAAATTGCCAGAATTTATGGGACACAACAAAGCAGTACTAAGAGGAAAATTTATAGCCTTGCAAGCACACATCTGACAGGAAAGGGGTCTATTTAAAATATTTAATGACACAGCTTTCAGAACTAGAAAATCACAAAAAAGGAACCAGTAATAGGTAGGCAGAGGAAATAACAAAGCTTAGAGCAGAAATCAATGAAATGGAAATCCAAAAAACAATTCGAAAGATCAATGAAAGCACAAGTTGGTTCTTTGAAAAAATAAACAAGATCGATAAATTACTAGTAAAACTCACAAAGAAACTGAGAGAGAGAAATCTAATACACTGAATTAGGAATGAAAAGATTGAGATTCAAAAGAAATCTGAGACTACTTTAAGAAACTCTATGCCAGGAAACATGAAAAACTGGAGAAAATGGATAAGTTCTTGGACTTTTAACATCTTCCATGGTTAAATCAGGATGATCCTGCATATCTAAAGAGATATATCACTACTGAGGAAATTAAGATAGTCATCAAAAGTCTTCCCCAAAACAAAAGCCCAGGCCTAGATGGATTCACTAACTAATTCCTTCAAACCTTCCAAGAGGAACTTCTACCAATCCTCTGCAGGCTCTTGAATAAAATTGAAAAAATCAGGAACACTCCCAAACAGTTTTTACAAATCTAAAATTACCTTAATACCAAAACCAGACAGAGATGCTGGAAAAAAGAAAACTACCGATCAATATCCCTGATGAACACAGATGCAAAGATCCTCAACAGAATTCTGGCAAAGAGGATCCAATGCCTCATCAAGAAGGTCATTCATCATGAACAAGTAGGTTTCATCCCAGGAATGCATGGATGGATAGACATCTGTTAATCAATCAACATAATATACCATGTCAACGAAAAGAAAATAAAATCCATACAATCATATCAATAGATGCAGAGAAAGCATTTGATAAGGTCCAACACTCATTCTTGATAAAAACTCTCATCAAGATGGGAATAGAAGGAACTTTCCTCAATATAGTAGAGGCAATCTATCACAAGCCAATGGCAAATATTATTCTCAATGAAGATCAACTAAAAGCCTTTCCTCTAAAATCTGGTACAAGACAAGACTGCCCTCTCTCACCACTACTATTCAACACAGTTCAAAAAGTTCTTGCCATAGAGATTAGACAAGAAAATGATATCAAGGGCATCCAGATAGGAAAGAAAGAAGTAAAGTTCTCACTGTTTGCTGATGACATGATAGCTGATGACATGATAGGTATCATGATGATATGATATTTAAAAAACCCTAAAGACCCTGCCAAAAAACTTCTAGATAAAATATGCTCATATAGCAAAGTGGCAGGACACAAAATTAACACACAAAAATCATTGGCCTTTTTATACAGCAATAATTATAGAGAAGAAATGGATATTAAAAAAATACCATTTACATTAGTGAAACACAAACTCAAATATCTTGGAGTCAACTTAACTAAAGATGTGAAGGACTTATACAAAGGAAACTACAAATCCCTGCTTCAAGAAATAAAAGACGACTTGTGGATATAGAGGCTCATGGACTGCAGAATTCACATCATTAAAATGGCTATAATCCATAGGCATTGTACAGATTTAATTCAATCCCTCTAAGGATACCCATAACATTCTTCAAAGACATGGATCAAACACTCCTGAAATTCATCTGGATCAATAAACACACAAGAATAGCTAGAACAATCCTTAGGAAAAGGAATATGGGAAAAATCACTTTTCCCAAATTGTATTAAATTGTATTACAAACAATAGTTATTAAAACAGCATGGTGTTGGAAAAAAGATATGATAATGGGGTAAGAAATGCAAAAGGGAGGAAGGAAAACCTCTTCAACAATGATAGTGGCACAACTGGTCACCATTTGCATAAAAATGGACTCAGACTTCCACCTAACACCATGCACCATGGTCAAATGCAAATTGATTAAAGTCCTTGATATCAGATCTGAAACCATAAGGTATATAGAACAATAGGTAGGTAAATCATACCAGGTCATTGAAAACAAAGGCATCTTGAAGGAAGAAACAGCACTCTCTAAACAAGTCAAAGCAGAGATACACAAATGGGACTATATTAAGTTGAGAAACTTCTGCACCTCAAAGGAAATAATGCCTAGGATATAAAAGCCACCCACAGAATGGAAGAACTTATTCACCAAATACCCATCACATAAGAGCTTAATATCTAAGATATAGAAGGTACTGACAGAACTTAACAAGAAAAAAAAAATCTAACCCCATCAAAAAATGGGGAGAAGAAATGAACAGAAATATCTCAAAGAAGAAATACAAATGGACAAAAGGCACATGAAAAAATGCTCCACATCATTAATCATCAGAGAGATGCAAATCAAAACAACAATGAGGTACCATCTCACACCACAGAGACTGGCACACATCACAAAGAACAAGAACAATCAGTGCTGACAGGGATGTAAAGAGAAAGGAACTCTCTTTCACTGTTGGTGGGAAGGTTGTCTACTTCATCTCTAATGCAAAACAATATGAAGATTCTTTTAAAAACTGGAAATTGAGCTCCATTTGATCTAGCCATACCACTCCTAGGGATATACCCTAGGAACACAAAAAATCCCTTTCTCACATCTATATTCATCACAGCACTTTTTACAATAGTCAGACTCTGGAAACAACCAAGTTGCCCTTCAGCAGTTGAATGGCTAAAGAAACTGTGGTCCATATATATTATGAATCCCTCAGAAGAGATGAAGTCATAAACTTTCCTATACATGGATGTACATGAAATCTATGCTGAGTGAAATTAGTCAAAGGGAGAGAGACACAGACACAGAATTGCCTCACTCATTTACAGGTTCTGAGTGCAGAGAGAGGTGTAAACTCTGTGCCCAAGAAACAACAAAATAACAATAAAAAAGAAATGTAATTTCAAAAAACAAAAAATTTTTGCATTAAAATTATCTTTTATATAAGCTTTATTTATAAATATAAATAATATTAATAAATTAATGTGTATTTATTTTTAAATATAAATTTAAATTATATAATTTTATTATTATAAATATATAATATAAATTATATAAATTGTATATAGATTTTATAAGACATATGCTATGCATTTATAAATTACACACTGTATATTACTATATTTATTGTATGCTATTATACATATACTAAATATAAATATAAAATAAAATATTAATTTATATTTTATTTATTAAATACATTTATGTTTTATTTATTTATTCTTTAAATATAATGTATCTGTTTTATAAATATAAGCTATTTTTAGAATAAAGCCTATATTTAATAAAGCCTACAGAGACTTTATAGCATAAGACTTCATTATGCTAATATTTTAGAATTATGTCTATTTCTAGACTATGCATGGTCATATAAAACTCATAATTCTCTTTTTTATCCAATGGAGATCATGATAATGGCACATTACAAACCTGTACTATATTTAACCTACACCTTTTTTAGTACAATTTCATTGAACTACAGCATACCCATGTTTACATATCATCAACAGCTGCCTTTTCAATCAAAGGCTGAGTTGATTACTTAGGGAAATTGTGCTGCCTCCAAAATATTTTCTCTCTTCCCTGAAAATGTTTGTTGGCCCATAAGAAGAAGATTGCAAAATTGCAAATTTCTGATGCATTGCTCTTAACTTCTTGTGGCTGCTTAGAAAAATAACTAATATTTCATGAAATAAATACATAAGTAAATAATAATAAATACATAAATAAATACATAAATAAATAAGTGGTTAATCTGTGTGTGAGTAATGCATACCCTCGCTTTGGCATTTGTTATTATTCTACACTTTTTTCTTTATTTTTTATAAGTTTATAGTTTTTATTCATTAAAACTGTCACCAACTGCCTTAAAGTATAAAATGCTTCTTTCATATTCTTAATATTCCTATTCAATTTCGTCTGTATATCAGATAGGCATCCACACATTGCTTAACTTTTTTTTTGGGGGGGGGTCACACCCAGTGATGCTCAGGGCTTACTCCTGGCTATGCACTCAGAAATTGCTACTGGCTTGAGAGAACATATGGGTCACAGGGGGATTGAACGAGGGTCCATCCTAGGCTAGTGTGTGCAAGGCAAGTCTTACTGCTTGCACCACTGCTCCGGCCCCACAATGTCTAATTTATGTTTATTTTGCATTTTAATCCATTTTCTATATAGGAATACTATATAGCTCTCACTTTCTTGTTAAAACCTCAGTTTTGCATGAGTATATCTCATTTATTCTCTAACATTTTTAACAATTCTTCTAACATTTAAAGTCAGAGAAATATTACTTTGTCCTTAACAATTTATTTAATTTACTGCTTGTAAATCTAAGAAAGTTTTATTCATTGAAAAAGATATAAGCTAATTTTAATGGCTTTTTTATCTCAATGAAAAAAATAATATTATCTAATTGTTAATAAATATTTTATGGTACTTCACTCCTTTTTTTTAACTACAAGATATTTTAACTTTAGGTCATACTGGGAAATGTTCAAGTATTAGGATTGGCTCTGTAATCTGTGATCACTTTCTGATAGGCTTGGGGGGGCCATATGTGATGGGCCAGAACTTGGGGACAAGATGAGGGGCCAAGGAATGAAAACAAGTTGGCGGTGTATGGGAAAACTTACCCACTGTACTATCATTCATGCAATCAATAATATTTTAAAATTTTATTTTATTAAAACAATTGTGATCTACGTAATCCTTCATAGTTGAATTGCAGATATACCATGAGTTAGAGCCCTTTCCACTACCAGTGTCAAACTCCCTCCACTAATAGACCCAGAGTGCATACTATACCACCACCCTTTGCCCTCTGGCCTGCCATTGTAACAGGCCCCTTTGAGTCTAGATTGTTGAAGTTTAGGTTCCTTGATTCTATTACCATTGACTTTGGCTTGAATATTTAATTCTATCCTTATATATTTCCACACCAATGCATCTAAGACCACTTAGTCCCTGGCCCCCAGCCTTTCTTTACTTATTTCTTCTTCATTTTATTTAAAAGCAAAGGGAATATGTGGTAAAATACAGTAATCCATGTCCCAAGGTTCTATGAAAAAGGCCAGATCCCCAATTTAAAAGATAAAAGATAAAAAATACAATTAAAAATGTGTGCATGTGTGGCAGTTTTTGTTGTTGTTGTGGTGGTGGTGGTGGTTGTTTTTTGTTTTGTTTTGTTTTATAGGCACAATAAGATATGGGGAAAATAGAATGGAAAAACCTTTGATTTAAAACAGGGATACCAATAACTCATCTTTAAACTAAGAACTACTAGTGAATAGACCTAACATGGCACTGAGGTTTAAGGAGAAGAATGAGGAAGTTGTGATAGAAGAAAAAGGAAATTTGGAGTAAGGGGTCCTGAGACAATGGTACATGAAAGCAGCCAGAATGTTGGATTACCACACACGTGGAACCATAATTACATTGGCAATATTGTCAAATTGTAAATTGTGGTAGCTAAAGTAAATACCTTTTAAAATTTTGACATGACTATAAAATAAAAAATAGGAACCATATATAACAATGATTATTTTGAAAAATACAGGTACAGATATTTATTACAATTAGCAAGTTATCATTGGAGGAATATTAAAAATAGCATTTTCAGTTTATTTAGAAACAATGTCTTAGAATAGTTAAAAAGTGATTAAATTTACACCAGGAGTGAAAATACATAATCTGAATCAATACCAATTATTTTTGTTTTTTTTTTTACATTAGCAATGTGATCCCTTTTTGCTCCAATTAAAATCAAAATTCCAAAAGTCCTCTGATTTTGATCCTCTTATAAAAGCCCCCAATAATGATAATAAGCATCAGAAGTAACACAGATAAAGATTTTACAGAAATAATTACTTAATGAATTTAATGGGTAGTGGGCAATTCTTTAATGCATTTTAAAAGAGATATTTCCCTCAAAAATTTTAGAATCTAAGAATTCCTTTTCTTTGTCAACTTCTGATTGAATAAAGCTTAACTCTACTTTTAAATAAATGTCCCATAATATTTTTAAGTATTTGAGAACATTACTTTTAATCTTACTAAATTTTTAGCTATCTTTATCAATGATTTAACAAATTGCTAAAACTCAAGAAATATTGTCTTTGTTTCTAAATAAGAATAATATCCTGGATTACAGATTATTGTTGAGAAGTATGGGATATAAATCACTTAACTAGTTGCTAGGGACTTATCAAAAAATGTTATGTATTTTTCCTTAGTCATTTATAATAAAGTTTCATGTGAAAATAAATAGCAGATAAGTGTGAATAAAATTATATGGTAATTAGTAAAGTGTACTTTACAAAAGTTTTCACGTATCAATTAGTTTATTTTTAGAATTCATTTCTACTTAGCCTGATTAATCATGCCACTTACGTGATTTATATTAATGACTAACGTCCATTATATCCAAAGCTACAAAATAGAGGAACTAGAATGTTTTGACAATAATAACAATAATAATAATAATAATAGTATATAGGTAGATATCTAGATAAAATAGTCAAATATTACCTAAGTGACTACAACTTTTATATATTAAATGGCTTATTTTTTTGTTTTGTTTTTTTTGTTTTGTTTTGTTTTGTTTTTAATATAATTTTTATTTTTAAACATGTTGGGTTACATATCGTTGGCAATCATATTTTAGGTACAAATTAACATAAAATCAGGGGAACTCCCATCACTAAAAAGTCCTCAGTCCACCTCAGTTCCAATCCTAGTTCCCATATCCTCTCCCCTACCGCCTCCCCCCCCTCCCCCGGGGTTGCTAAAGCAAGTGGTCTCCTCTGCGTCTAATTTGCTACTTGGTGGTCTTACACATGTTTGATCTTGGTTACCACTCTTTCCCCCCCTGATTGGGAAGGGGGACTAGTCAGTATAAGTTATGTGGATTTGTTTGAGAAAGAAGAAAAAAAAATAGAAGATAAAGAAAAAAAACGGATAAATAAAAATAAGTAAATAAAAAAAAGAGAGGGGGGTCATATACTCCGAGAATGGG
>PVKC010002429.1:0-43501 GCA_004027635.1 Crocidura indochinensis
CCTCACATAGTCTCTGTTGTTGGTATCATGCTTCTGTACTGAAGGTCCTGGAATCTGCATATCTCATATAGTACTCAGGATGGTGCAGGGCATCCTCTCGTTTCACCTCACACTTCCGGTATAATAGAGAGGATCTTGTCCTGTAGCGCAGGTCATTGTTGTTGTCAAGTCATCTCAGTGTTAACAGAAGTCCCTTTTGTCTCTCTCTTATTTTTGCACATTAGTAAACACAGTATGGAGAGATTTGGATAACTAGCCTTCACCCTAAATTGTTATGGTGTATTGACCATCACCCTTATGGCATCCTCTTTTACTATTCCAAGATCCACTTGGATGGGAAAAACTTCTAGCCAGGTTCTCTACCTTAATTCCCCCTACCTACGGAGGTGATCCTATTTTCTCAATAAATACTGTGGTCCCAGACAGCCTCTGGAAAATTCCCTAGACCCATGTTTCATCTCTGTTTAGCCTGGTTTGAATTATTTCCTGCAGCAGCCCTGCTCTAGATCCACTTTCCCTTTACCCATGAGATTATAGCATAGGAATTATTCATAGAATTGAATTGAAAACCAAGAGACAGATCCTTGGTATTTGCACAGAAAATCTTTAATGAAGGGCAAAATATTTTGAGGTGGAGAAATACCATTTCAACAAATCTTATCTGAAAATTTGGCCATGGGTCAAACAATGAACACATATTTCTAACACCACAAAAAGTTATGCTTCAAATCAAATAAAAAAGATTTAATAACATTTATATCAGACCAGATTCAATAAAGTGCACCGAGGAAAATATAGGTAGAACACTTCATGACATTAAAGTTAGAAGCATTTTTAATGTCAACACCATTGAACAAGGGAACAAAGATGAACAAATTGGGATACTTTAAATTAGAAAAAAAATCACCTCATAGGAAGTGATGACCAAAATACAAAGACACTCCAGAGACTGGGAGAAATTATTTGACCCTCACCAATCTTGGTTGGCATCTAAGATATTTAAAGCACTAAGAACTATAAAAAGTAAACAACTTCATCAAAAACTGAAAAGATATGAACAGAAACTTTCTCAAAGATATATAAATGGCCAAAAAACACTTGATAAAAATGCTCTGAATCATCGAGAAAATGAAAATCAAGATAACAATGAGATAACATCTCACACCAGAGACACTGATACACATAAAAGAAAACAAGTGTTGGTGTGGGTGCAGGGTAACTCCCCGTGTTTTATAGGATAGTTGGGTTTTTCTTATAAAATTCTGGTAGTGTTTTATATAAATTGCATATCAACCTTTTGTCAGATGTGTGGTGGACAAATATTTTTTTCATGTCTTTATATTCTGATTAAAATTACTTTGGTGGTGCACAAGCTGCTGTGTTTGATGAATTCGACTTTATTTCTCTTTCCTAGTTTTATTGGCCAATAGTGTTAACCAATTGCATATACATGTAGATTCAGTGTCACAAAGTGTTCTTCCAATATTTCCTCAATATAGATTTAGGTCATATATTAAGGTATTTAATAAGTTTTTATTTCATTTTTTGTGCATGATGTTAGAAGAGTCTGAATTATTTTTTTTTACAAGTACTGACCAATTTTCCCAACACCACTTGTTATCAAGGATTTTATTACTTTACTTCACTTGTCTTCCATTTTCAAAGATTAGCAGTCAATATGATCTGTCTCTGGACTTTCAGTTTTATTTTATTAGAGTTTGTCCTTATTCAAGTACCACATGGTTTTGATAACTACACCTTTATATACAGTTTGAAGTTAGAGAATGAGAAGCTTCCCATTTTCTTTTTTTCTAATATTGCTTTGGGTATGAGGGGAATTGCTATACATAAATTTTAACAAGATTTGTTCAATGTCTTTAAATTTTTCATGGGTACTTTTTCAGGAACTTCATTAAATATGTACAATGCTTTGAGCAAGATTGCCATTTTTGACAACATTGTCTTTAAATCCAGAAATGGGAGTAATGTTTTTACTTTTTAATCATCTTTTTATTTATTTTAGTGTTTCTTTTGTAATTTAATTTGTATGTCTTTCACCTCTTTTGTTAACCAGATGCTCAGTACCTAATTCTTTAAGGAATACATTTATATTATTACTATGTTTATCTCAGCACTTTTTACAGTAATTTAAATTTGGAAACAAAGTATTCAAAACCCAATGACTGAATAAATAAACTATGTTATGTACATATAAACACACACACAATGAAATACTACTTGTCTATAATATAGATGAAATCATGCAATTTGTTGCTTTATGGAGTACGAATGCTGAGTGAAGTTTGACTTAAGGAGAGAGACAGAGGGAATAATCTTTCTTCTATGTGGGATATAAAACAGAGTCAGGGACTATCTAATCCACCAAGCCAACCAAAACTATGACTGGCATTCACTAGGAAGCCTAGCATGGGTAAGGTGGAAAAACAGGAGAGGGAACTTGGCAACCAATATGGGAGGAACAGATGCTCCCTGGAGCTGAGGCTGTAGGTGCAGTTGTCCAACCAGTTCCAGACATCAGAGACTGGCTCTATTTGTGAGGATCACCTGGACAGCAAGTAACACTTCTACCTTTGTAAAATTACATATTCCATGATTCTTACTATACTTTTGAATTCCTTATTTTTGAAGTCGAGAAAGGGGCCAGAAGGACTTTTGTATTGCAGAACTCCTAAAGAAGGCCCCCTTTGTTCAACTTTCAGCCAGAATGAACCAGAATGAGAATCCTGATTCCTGTCCCAGAGAACCCAGCCCTCAAGGTTCTGATGGCAAATATGCTCCTCTTGGCTGGGTCAGTGGAAAATGCATTTATATTTGGCCAATTTTAATATAATAGGACTTTCAAAAAATTCCAGAAGACTTTAATTGTAGAAAATTACTTAAGTTAAAATCCCTTGTTTTATTATTATTATTTTGCTCTTGAAGCTGAGCAGTGAAATGAGACCCAAACTACAGTTTAATAAAAGCAAATTCCCACTAGAATTCAGAGCACATCTTTAATCTGCCTTAAATCTTCTATTCATGAAACATTGTTTTTGCAGTGGCAAGAGGTCAAGAGCCTGTTTCTAATTTGCACGCTTTCCTCCATAGTGGAGATGGAAGAATATGTATGCAGTAAATAGTTCCTGCATGAAGGGCACCATTTCTATATAATATAGAACTCAGTTAAGCCTGCTAGAGAAAGGATGTCAGTGAGATCAAAGTGTGTGTGGGGGGCAGAGACCAGGTGAGAGAGGAGGGGCTCCAGGACAAGTGACATCTCTTCCATCCATTCATGTTCTGGCAGCTCATGAAACAGGTGTATCTCTGAGTAACTGAGTCTGAAGGAGTTTGGCCATCACCATGATTGTGTGCAGCAAGTTCAATATTATTCATACCAGTCTCTCCTGTATCCCAAATAAGCTCTCTTTCTCTCTAGGGCTGCTCACCAGACAAAAATACAAGATGCTCAATTCAACTGAAATTTTAGTTAATCCAGATGTTTCTAGTAGCTATGCAGAAAAAATTTTTCAGTGTTAAATATTTTCAAAATATTCTATGGACCATAGGTATCAGGTGAAATTTTTATCTAATTTGTCTTCACATTTTGACTATCTTTTAATTGACTCACTGTGAGATGTAAAGTTATATTTGTTGATAGTTGAATATTAGTTATACAGTGTTCCAACACTCTTCTCTTCACCAGTGTATCTACTTCCTACCACCAGTGTTCCCAGTTTCATTTTGGCCCTTCAGCCTGCCTCTATGGCACTTTTTCTTTCTCCTTTTTTCCTTTCTCCCTTCCTTCGTTCCTTTGTTCCTTCCTTCCATTCATATCTCTTTTTCTTTCTTTATTCTTTCATTCCCTCATAAATTTCTTTTTTCTTTATTTTCTCTTTTTTTTTTGTTTTTGGCACCATGCTTTGCAATACCATCACTGAAGGTATATCATGCATATCACTTTATTCCCTTTCAGTTTCCAATTTTGACCAGAGTGATCATGTCCAACTGTTACTGTCATCTGTATTTCTATTCTCATATCTTTGTTTAAGAACCATTATTACAAACATGTTTGTAGTTGGGTTTTAATTATATAAATAACAAAAAAAGAACACCTCCCTTTACCAGTGCAATGTTCCCACCACCAATGCTCTCTATCTCCCTCCTCCCCCACCCCTACCCTGCATTCAAGACAGGCATTCTATTTCTGTCACTTACTACCATAGTTATGGTAGTTGTCAGTGTAGTCATTTCTCTATCTGAACTCACCATTCTTTGTGGAAAGCTTTATATCGTGGGCTGTATCTTCCAGCCTTCATCTGTATTATCTCTGTGTATTATTGCAATAATGTTTTTTTTTACTTTTCTTAAAACTCGTAGATGAGAGAGACTATTCTGTATCTCTCTCCTTCTGACTTATTTCATTCAGAATTATAGAGTCCATGCCTATCCATGTATAGGAAAATGTCATTACCTCATCTCTTCTGATGGCTTCATATTATTCTATTGTGGATATGTACCACAGTTTCTTTAGTCACTCATCTGTTTTTGGGCATCTGGGTTGTTTCCAGATTTTAGCTATTGTAAATAGTGATGCAATATAGGTGTGCAGAAGGTATTTTTGTGTTGTGTTTTTGTGATCCCAGGGTATATCCATAGGAGTGGTTTTGCTGGATTATAGGGGAGTTTGATTTCCAGTTCTTCTTCTTCTTTTCTTCATCATCATCATCATCATCATCATCATCATCATCATCATCATCATCTTCTTCTTCTTCTTCTCTTCTCTTCTTCTTTTCTTCTTCTTCTCCTTCTCCTCCTCTTCCTTCTCTTCCTACTCCTCCTCCTTCTCCTCCTCCTCCTCCTCCTCCTCCTCCTCCTCCTTCTTCTTCTTCTTCTTCTTCTTCTTCTTCTTCTTCTTCTTCTTCTTCTTCTTCTTCTTCTTCTTCTTCTTCTTCTTCTTCTTCTTCTTCTTCTCCTTCTTCTAGACTGAACAAGACAGCATTTCCACCCCCAGTAAATGAGAGTTTCTTTCTCCCCACATCCATGAAAACACTGACTATTCTTGTTCTTTGTGATGTGTGCCAGTCTCTGTGGAATGATATGGTACCTCAAAGTTGTTTTTATTTGCATCTCCCTGATATTTAATGATGTGGAGCATTTGTCATGTGCCTTTTGGTCATTTGTATTTTGTCTTTGAGGAATTGTCTGTTCATTCTTCTCCCCACTTATTGATTAAGTTCTGTCAGTACCTTGTACATCTTAGATATTAGCCCTTTTCTGATGGTTATTGGGTGAATAGTTTCTCTCACTCAGTGGGTGGCTTTAGTATCCTTGTCACTATTTCCTATGAGGTGCAGAAGCTTCTCAACTTAATATAGTCCCATCTGTTTATCCCCACTTCTACTTGTTTGGACAGTGTTGTTTCTTTTTTGAATATGCCCTTAGTCTCAATGTCATGAGTGTTTTACCTATGTGTTCCTTTATATTCCTTATAGTTTAGGATTGACCTTTTTGCATGGTGTTAGATGGAGGTTCAAGTTTGCTTTTTACATTTGGCTGACCATTTGTCCCAGCACCACTTGTTGAAGAGGCTTTTCTTGCTCCATTTTGCATATCTTGCACCTTTATCAAAGATTAATTGATTGTATGTCTGGGGAACATTCTTTGAATATTCAAGTCTATTCCGCCAATGTGAGGGCTTGTCTTTATTCAAATACCATGCTGTTTTAATGACTACTGCTTTGTAATACAATTTAAAGTTGGGGAAAATGATGCCTCCCATATTTCTTTTTCCAATGGTTATTCTAGCTATTTGTGAGTGTTTATTGCTCCAAATGAATTTCAAGAATGTTTGATCTACTTCTTTGAAAAATAAATATCCTTAGTTAAATAAGTAAAATGCTTTTGATAGTATTGCCATTTTAATTATGCTAATCCTCTCAATCCAAGAGCAGACTATGTGACTTCATTTCCTTTTGTCCTCTTTTAATTCTTGAAGTAGTATTTTATAGTTTTTTTTGTATAGGTCCTTGACATATTTAGTTAGGTTGACTCCAAGATATTTGAGTCTGTTCAACATTGACGTGAATGGGATTGATTTTTTAATGTGCATGTCTTCTCTATCATTATTGTTGTATAAGAAGACCACTGATTTTTGCGTATTAATTTTGTAGCATGTCACTTTGCTATATGAATCTGTTGTTCTAGAAGCTTTTAGTTAGAGTCTTTAGGGTTTTCTTTCTTTTCCTTTTCTTTATTTCCTTTTTGAGTCACACTGGCAGCACTCAGGGATTATTCCTGGCTCTACAAATAAGTAAGTCGCTCCTGAAAGGCTAGGGGGACAGTATGGGATGCTGGGACTTGAACCACCATCTTTCTGCATGCAATACAAAAGCCCTACCTCTATGCTATCTCTTCAGCCCCTAAGGTTTTCTAAATATAGTATAATGTCATTTGCAAATAGTTAGAGCTTGACTTATTCCTTTCCTTTCTGGATGCCCTTTATTTCTTATCACTATGGTAAGAACTTCCAGATCTGTTTTGAATAGGAGTGGTGAGAGAAGGTAGCTTTGTCTTGTACCAGATTTTAGAGGAAAGTCTTTTAGTTTATCTCCATTGAGAATAATACTTGCCATTGGCTTGTGGTAGATGGCCTTGACTATATTGAGAAAAGTTTCTTCCATTCCCATCTTGAGAGTTTTTTTTTTAACAAGAATGGGCTTTGGACTTCATCGAATGCTTTCTCTGTAACTATTGTTATGATCATATGATTTTTCTTTTTCTTTTTGTTGATATGATGTGTTATGCTGATTAATTTATGCATGTTAAACCATCCTTGCATTCCTGAAATAAAACCTACTAGTCATGATGTATGATCTTCTTGATGAGGCTTTGGATCCTATTTGCCAGGATTTTCTAGAGGATCTTTGCATCTGTGTTCTTTGAGGAATTTTTCTTTTAATGAAACATTTTTGTCAGGTTTTGATATCAGGGTGATATTAGCTTCATAAAAAATTTTGAGAGTGTTTTTGTTTCTTTAATTTCATAAAAGAGCCTGAAAAATATAGGTAGTAATTTCTCTTGAAAGGTTTGAAAGAACTTGTTAGTGAATTCCAAAAAGGTTTTCTTTTTTGGAAAAAATTTGATTACCATTTTAATCTCCTCAGGAGTAATGGGTCTGTTTAGATATGCCAATGCAGCACTGGTGTATATTGGGACATTCACTGGTAATTTTTTTTCCTCGTTGGTTTCCATTTTAAAAAACTACGCGGGGGCGCTAGCCCCCAAGCATACCATATATATTGAAAATAAAAATGAGAGGATGGACTCTCAGGCTGGGAAGAGACCAGTACACTTTTCCTACTTGTTTACTCTCAGCGGTTTCTTGGCCTCTTTCTTACTTCATTGTGTAACCGTGGTTGTTACCATATTAGGTTTCTGATTAGTTCCCACTCAAATACATTTTCCGATATGGAACTGTGTGGAGTCATTTTGTAGACTCCAGAAGGCTAAATCACAGACCAAAGTTGTGTCCAGGATTCAGCACCCTCCTCCTGACTATTTCTAATGACATAAAAGGGATATGCATATTTCCTTTGACTATTGTAGATATATTCCCTCAACCGCTATAACTATTATTGAATATCCCCTTAAAAGGTGACAATTATGTTTACTGTCTTAAGTTAGATCAATTATTTTCCCACTTTTTATCTTTTCTTCTCTTTGTGAACTGTTTAATAAGAAACAGTAGTAAAAGAGTCCCTCAGTTTAATGCTTATGTTTGAACCAAGTCACATGGATTGTTGGACTTGTTCTTGCGGCCCCCTTATGCACTGATAATGCCACGTGGCATTATTCCTTGTTTACATAGGCACATTAAAATGGAAAATACTATACATACAAATAAGTTTTTATCGAATAGAGATAGGAACACACAAATATTGTAGTGCAATGGAACCTTACACCCTGAACATTGACATAATGACCTGGCACAGGCTTCAGAAGAATGGGCATTCTCTATTCACCCCTGAACCAGGGAAGCCATCTATGAAACATCCAAAGTTGTCTATGAAATCACCTGGAAGCAATCCTCTACCAGGGAAGACCCTACTGCTGCTCTGACATTGATCTACTAAAAAACATCTTCCCTTAACACTGAGGAGACTTAACTACAACGAAGACCTGCTTACCGGACAGGTCTTTCTGCATTGCCCTTTAATTGTGAGTTGAAATTAGAGGACGCTCCACACCATCCTGACTTCATTGTAGGATATACAGATTTCAGGATCTTCAATACAGAAACATACCAACAACAGAGACTGCGTGAAAAAGAAAACTGTATTGACCTGGATTGGATAAACTAGTTTGCCTGGAGCCTAGAGTTGATTTTATGTCAGGAAACTTCAGGGGTAGGGTCTCCTTGTATTTAGGCCAAGGCTTTTCCTTTCCATGTCCCCCATACTTTGGTGAGCCTATGCAAATGATAATTACCACTCTAGCACCGTTTTTACTGTGCTCCTTTGACTCTAAACCTTAAAAAAAAACACTTTAACATTTCGGGTTAACTTAAACTAATATGCATGTACATGGAAATGTAAAAAACCACTATGCCTTCAAGTCTAAGGAATTACATAAATTTTATGGCTTTAGATTGCTTGGTGTACCACTAAGAAATGTTATAATGTACTACAGTCTGGGGTCTTGGGGGACAAAGTAATTGTACATGGGTTCTATTTTTTTGGGGGGGTTTGGGTCACACCCAGCAAGTGCTCAGGGATCACTCCTGGCTCTATGCTCAGAAGTAGCTCCTGGCAGGCACGGAGGACCATATGGGACCCAGGATTCGAACCAACCACCTTTGGTCCTGGATCAGCTGCTTGCAAGGCAAACACCGCTGTGCTATCTCTCCGGGCCCATATTTTATTTTTCTTAATATTCTTTGTAAGTTCAAAATTAAGGTGTCAGCAGGGGGATTTCTTCTGAGAACTCTGTTTGGGTGATTGTCTTTCCACTGTAACTTTACCTTGTCCTCTTTCTTTGCATCATTTTTCACATAATTAAACATAAGAAAAAGAAATTAAAACGATAAATTTACACTTGAAAAAATTTCTGTTCCATTGATTTCTGCTCTAAACTTTGTTATGTACTTCTGCCTACCTATTTTTGGTTCCTTTTGTTGATCATTTTCTAAATTTTAAACTGTGTCATTAAGTTATTTATGTAGGTCCCTTCTTGCTTCCTGAGGTGTGCTTGCAAAGCTATGATTTTTTCTTTTGCTATTGCTTTTGCTTTGTTCCTTAAATTCTGACAATTTGTGTCTTCCTTGTCATTTATTTTTAGGAAAATTTTTTGTTTCCTTTTTGTTTTTATCTCTTACCCACTGGTTGTTCAGTAGTAAGTTGTTGAATTACAAGGTGTTAACATTTTTCTTCTGTGTTGCCTTGTAGTTCACGTCTAATTTTAGTATCTTTTGATCTGAATAGGTAGTCTGTACAATTTCTATTCTCTTATGGAGGTGTGTTTTATAGCCAGAATGTCGTCTATCCTGGAGCATGACTCAGGTGCATTGAGAAGAATGTGCATCACGTTTTCTGGGTAAGGAGTGTCATATATATATATATATATATATATATATATATATATATATATATATATACTATTCCACTTTCTTCCATTTCTCTTTCGTATCTAATATATTCTTGTTGGGTTTCAGCCTGGTTGCCCTATCAAGGGTGACAGGGCAGTGTTGAAGTCTCTCACCATTATTGTGTTGCTATTGATGTCTTCTTTCAGATTTGTCAACAATCATATTAAATATTTTGATGGTAGCTCAGTGGTATGTATATATTTAGAAATGTGATTTCTTTGTTATACATACCCGTGATTGTTAAGAAATGTCAATATCTGCCCCATATAACTTTTCTGAGACTAAAGTTTAGCCCTCTGATATTAATATGGCCACTCCACCTTTTTTGTTTGTTGGTTTTGGGGCCACATCTGTGACACTCAGGAGTTAGTCCTGGCTATGCGCTCAGAAATCACATTTGGCTTGGGACCATATGGGATGTAGGTGGATTGAATTGTGGTTTGTCCTAGGTCAGTCTTATGCTAGGCAATTGCTCTACTACTGCACCACCATTCTGGCCTCCACTTCAGCTTTTTTTAATCTAAAAACTTTTTTATTAATTCTTTTTATTAAAATCTTTATTTAAACACTTTGATTACAAGTATGATTGTAGCTGGGTTTCAGTCATGTAAAGAACACTCCCTTCACCAGTGCAACATTCACACCACCAATGCCCTAAATCTCCCTCCTCCCCTACCTCACCCCTGCCTGAACTCTAGACAGGCTTTCCACTTCCCTCATTCATTCACATTGTTATGATAGTTCTCATTGTGGTGGTTATTTCTCTAACTGCACTCATCACTCTTTGTAATGAGCTTCATGTCATGAACTGGACCTTCCAGCCCTCCTCTCTTTTTCTCTGAAGATTATTGCAAATATGTCTTTTATTTTTCGTAAAACCCATAGATGAGTGAGACTATTTTGCATCTATCTCTCTCCCTCTGTTGTATTTCACTCAGCATAACAGATTCCATGAACATCTATGTATAGGAAAATTTCATGACTTCATCTCTCCTGATGGCTGCATAATATTGCATTGTGTATATGTACCACGGTTTCTTTAGCCATTCATCTATTGAAGGGCATCTTGGTTGTTTCCAGAGTCTGGTCATTGTAAATAGCACGGCAATGAATATAGGTGTGAGAAAGAAATTTTTGTATTATATTTTTGTGTTTCTAGGGCATATCCCTAGGAATGGTATAGCTGGGTCATATGGGACCTCAATTTCCTGGTTTTGGAGGAATCTCCATATCGCTTTCCATAAAGGTTGGATTAGATAGCATTCCCACCAGCAGTGAATTAGAGTTCTTTTCTCTTCACATCCTTGCCAGCCCTGCTTGTTCTCATTCTTTGTGATGTGTGCCTATCTCTGTGATGTGAAATGGTATCTCATAGTTGTTTTAATTTTCATCTTCCTGATGATTAGTTATGTGGAGCATTTTTTCATATGCCTTTTGGAAATTTCTTCTTTATCAAAGTATCTGTTGATTTCTTCTCCCTATTTTTTCATTTCTTTCCTCATTTTTTGTTGGGGTTAGATTTTTTCTTGTAAAGTTCTGGCAGTGCCTTATATATTTTGGATACTAGCCCCTTATCTAATGGGTATTGTGAGAATGGTTTTCCAACTCAGTGGCTGGCTATTTTATCCTGAGTACTGTTTTCTTTGAGGTACAGAAGCTTCTCAGCTTAATATATTCCCATCTGTTTATCTCTGCTTACACTTATTTGAAGAGTGCTGTTCCCTCCTTGAAGATGCTTTTAGTCTCAATGTCATGAAGTGTTTTACCTACATGTTGTTCTATATACCTTATGGTTTCAGGTCTGATATCAAGGTGTTTAGTTCATTTGGATTTTACCTTCTTACATGATGGTAGCTGGGGGTCTAAGTTCACTTTTTTTTTTTACAAGTGGCTAACGAGTTGTGCCAAGACCACTTGTTGAAGAGGCTTTCCCTGCTACATTTAGGGTTTCTTGCTCCTTTATCAATAATTAGGTGATTTTATGTCTGGGGAACATTCTCTGAGTACTCAAGCCTACTCCACTGATCTGAAGGTCTGTCTTTATTCCATGCTGTTTTGATGACTATTACTTTGTAATACAGTTTAAAGTTGGGGAAAGTGATGCTTCCCATATTTCTTTTCCCAAGGAGTGTTTTAGCTATTTGAGGGTTTTGTTTTTCCAGATGAATTTCAGAAGTGTTTGATCCACTTCTTTGATGAATGCCATGAGTATCTTTAGAGGAATCACAATAAATCTGTACAGTGCTTTGGGGATATTGCCATTTTAATTATGTTAATCCTGCCAATCCATGAGCAGGGTATGTGCTTCCATTTTTGTATGTCCTCTCTTATTTCTTTGGGCAGGGTTTTCTAGTTTTCTTTGTATAGGTCCTTCACATCATTGGTCAAGTTGACTCCAAGATATTTGAGTTGGTGTCTCACTAAAGTGAATGGGGTTGTTGTCTTAATGTCCATTTCTTCCTTATCATTATTGGTATATAAAAGGAGCATTGATTTTTGCATGCTAATTTTGAATCTATTGTTTCTAGAAGCTTTTTGGTAGAGTCTTTAGGGTTTTCTAAGTAGAGTATCATGTCATCTGCAAACAGTGAGAGTTTGACTTCTTCCTTTCCCTTTCCTTTCCTGGATTCCCTTGATATCTTTTTTTTTTTTGCTTAATCTATATAGGAAGTACTTTCAATACTTCCAGTACTATGTTGAATAGCAGTGGTGAGAGAGGACAGCTCTGTCTTGTACCTGAATTTAGAGGAAAGGCTTTTAGTTTTTCTTTATTGAGGATGATATTTGCCATTGGCTTGTGGTAGATGGCCTTTACTATATTGAGAAATGTTCTTTAATTCCCATCTTGCTGAGAATTTTTTTTATCAAGAATGGGTGTTGGGGGGCCCGGGAGATAGCATGGAGGTAAGGCGTTTGCCTTTCATGCAAAAGGTCATTGGCTCGAATCCCGGTGCCCCATATGGTCCCCCGTGCCTGCCAGGAGCAATTTCTGAGCATGGAGCCAGGAGTAACCCCTGAGCGCTGCCGGGTGTGACCCAAAAAACCAAAAAAAAAAAAAAACCCTAAAAAACAAAGAATGGGTGTTGGACCATATCAAATGCTTTCTCTGTGTCTATTGATATTACCATGTAATTTTTACTTTTTTTGTTGTTGATGTTGTGTATTAGGTTGATAAATTTATGGATGTTAAACCATCCTTGTATTCCTACATTCCTAGGTGAAAAATGCTTGATCGTAGTGAACGATATATATATTTTTTGATTTTTGTGTCACACCTGGCAGCGCTCAGGTATTACTCCTGGCTCTATACTCATAAATCACTCCTGGCACCTCAGGGGACCACATAGGATGGAGGGATTCCAAATACCGTCCTTCTGCATGCAAGACAAATGCCTTACCTCCATGCTATCTCTCTGGCCCCGGTTGATCTTCTTGATGAGGCATTGTATCCTACTTGATAGGATTTTTTTTTAGGATCTTTGCATCTGTGTTCATCAGGGATATTGGTCTGTAGTTTTTTTGGCAGCATCTCTGTCTGGTTTTGGTATCAAGGTGATATTGGCTTCATGAAAACTATTTGGAAGTGTACCCATTTTTTTCAATTTCATGAAAGAGCCTGGCCTGGATTGGCAGTCCACTCCAGCTTTTTTAAAAGAGCTGTTTTCTTGGGTAATTTTCCTCCAACTTTTGAGTTTGAGTCTGTGTTTGTTCTGACTATTGAGATGTTTCTTTTAGGCAGCAGAGTGTTTTTCTCAACTTTTTATCCATTGTCACTCTGTGTCTCTTGGTGCATTTAGTCCTTTGACATTGAGAGAAATAATTGTCATGGGATTTATTGCCATCTTTATGTAGAATTTTGGTGTGTCTATTTGTCTTATCTTAATGTAGACCTTTCAGTTTATCTTTTTAGGCTGGTGTTGAGTCTTTAAATTTTCTGAGCTGTTTTTAATTTTTGAAGCTATGTATACTTTCTTCAAACCTGAAAGTGAGTCTGGTTGGGTGCTGTATTCTATACAAAGCATTTATTTTATTGAGCTTTGTCACTATGTCTCACCACTGCCTCTGACCTTGAGGGTTTTTTTTGTGGGGTAGGTTTGCTTTTAATCTTAAGGATGCTTTTTTGAATATAATTTCCCTTTTTGATCTTGCTGCTTTTGGTATTCCATCTCTATCTGTATGATTCATCATTGTGAGTAGGATGTGTCTTGGAGTGCTTTTCTTTGGGTCTCTTTTAGCTGGTTCTCTTTGGACATGCAGGATTTGTTGCATGCAGTCTTTAGCTTTGAGAGTTTCTCTGTAACACTGTTCTTGACTGTTGATTCTTCTGGGGATTATCTTCCTGGGTCTCTGGGACTCCAATGATTCTTATGTTGTTTTTGTTGAGTTTATCAAAGACTTCTATATTAATCTGTTCCCATTATTTAAGTATTTTTTTCACTGTCTGACAATTTGCTTTAAGATTCTTTTCCAATCTCTTCTGCTGTATGGAATTGTTCTGCATCTCATCTTCCAGCTCATGATTCTGTGCCCAGCTGCTCTTGGAGAGGCTTTCCATTGAGGTTTTCATTTCATCTACTGAGTTTTCAGTTTGGAGTTTTCTGATCGCTATCTTTGTATTCTGTTTAGCTCAATCTATTCTTTCTTTGAGTTATATGAACATCATCCATGTTTCTTCTCTAAACTCCTTATCTGAGAAGCTAACTAGCTTGTTGGTACTTTTTATGTCACCAGAGCTCCCATCTTCAGTCACTATGCATGGTGTTTTCCTAAATTGCTTCCCTATAGACACCCTTTTGTTGTGGTTTTTACTATGCATAGGGGTGAGGTTCATAGGCTAGAAGATGTGCTTGGTCGCAAAGCCAAGTGAAGTAACTGCATTTGTCTGGTCCCACCCTTCTCAGGTGGAGAAAACCTATGTTGCTAATGATCCATGTGAAGATTATGTTTGCTGGAATATTTCTCAGCTGTTTTATGCAGGAGAGCAAGAAAAAGACAGGGCGGAAGCAGTAGCCTTTTATGTCAGACTCCACCCTTTTTTGGTTGAGACAGCCTACTTGCTTATGAGTCTTGAGTTTATGTTTGCTGGGGATCTTTTTCAGCTGTCTTATGCAGGAAAACATGACAGCAGGATAGCCTCATCTGTGTTAACTAAATTTTCAGCCATTATTTCTATTGTCTTTGGTATTATTTTCATAATATGTGTATTATTTCAAAATTTCCAAATAGTTAAATATTAGGTGCTATATTGGTACAATTTTACCTGTTCAGAATATTCATTCTCTCTTACAATATTGGACTCTCATTTAAAAGGAGCAAATTCTCATGGATTTAAACTTAAATGAAAAAAACTCCAGAAGTGCAGCAGTTAATATATTTTTTACTTAATTAAATATTCTGATAGGAAAATGAGTCATTATGCAACCCACTAATGGCACAATACTCAGATGACAAACTTTGTATTCATGAGTATTGATTATCTGAAAGTTTCTCCCAATTGGAAAAATATATAAAACAAATAAAATACACACAATGTGGGAAGGTTTGAATAAAATATCTGTATTTGTGGACTTTTATTATAATGTTTTTACTTTGTAGTGAGAATAACTTTTATAACTGGTCTTAGCAATAATTCTCCTCCTGGAATCTTTTCAAAATAAAACTTATAAAAGAATCCGCCAAAGGAACAGCTGTAGGTTTACACAGTAGAGGGATGTGGGTATTTGGGGGAAAGAAACACATGGCAATTATCTTCAAACTCTTCTAAAGAGTCATTCACATTAAAATAATAAAATATTAACCCTACAACCTGAGCAGAGATGAGTAACTATAATAAAAACTCTTTGTTGGGCCACACACTGGACATGAGGGTGTGGAGGTCCATCTTGAGGCAATGGAGTCCTACTGCATTACTATCCCAGACAAACCACCTCCATGTTGACTGAACGGGGAACATGCACTCAGAATGTTAAGACAATGACACTCAACAAATTTGGCTTTTTCCACCTCTTTGGAGATGGAAAATTGAGATAAAAAACCTTTCTTCCTAATCAGGTACAATGAAGATCATAGGATCAAGTGTTAGGCAATCTAACAAAGAAGTCACTTTTTAAAAGCTAATTCAGTACCTAACAGATGGCTCTGTGGTCAGGGGAGTTTGTTTTGTTTCCATCAGTGTTCAAGTTAGAACTTTGGACCACAATCACCACCAAGTGATTCTTACCAGTACTTGAGAAGCAGCACATCACCTACACTTTGATCCCTCCAGGATAGCTGAATGAGTATTGTCAGGAGTGATCTCTAAGTCCCTGTTTATCCTTGGAAGAACCCTCAAAATCAATTTCATGGTCTATCTTCTTTTTGAGTATATGTATTCTTAAGGACTAAAATTGGCTGTCTCCTTCTGTTATCAACTCAAAGACAAGTTCAAGTTATAGCATCTTGGTAGTGCATTTCCCTTCTGACAGCTCCGTGGCCATGAGATGTTCACAGATGAGGCCCTGGATGACCCTTCTAGTTATTAGCATGTGTGTCATTATGTAAGTCTTGATTACTAGGGAAAATTTCACAAATAGAAGCCAAATCAAAAACATTCCTCAAATTGTTTAAGAGGAGAGGGAAAGGAATAGTCATTGATTTTTATTGTTTCTTTTTTGTGTTCTCCTTAAGAAAAATAGGAAATAGATATTTGAAGTGGAATCAAGTTTGAGTTATTCTACTGGTTCTGGTCTCCTTTCTAAATTAGAGGAAAATAGTTCCATACCTTAAGATTAGAATATTCCTACAAAGAGGAGATTATAAAGATAAATGATAATATAGTAATAATGTCAGACTACTGACATGTATAACCTGAAAAAATAAATTAAAATTCTAATCATCTTACTAAAATATAAAAATAAAATAAGTTGAGAGTGGTTAGGCCTGCGGAGTGTGCTGTGTGTCGGGGTCATCCATGCGAGGCTTGGCTGGGTGCCATGTGGAGGGAGGAATCGGTCACTTACTTGATCCTTCACTTGGTCAGTGTCACCACTCTGAATTCAGGCGAGGCACAGCTCCTCGGAGATGCTGCTCTCCAAGTTCGGGTTCCTGGTGCACCTATGCTGGCCAGGAGGCGTGAACCACGTCCTGGGGAAGCTCCTGCAGCCAGCCAAGTCGAACAAGGAAAGCTTCGAAAAGCTGTACCAAGTGGGCACCATGCTGGTTATATTTTAAAAAATGATAATAAAATAAAATAAATTACCACGTTGTCTATTGGTCACTATATATTTTGTCTGTCAATAATGATACGAGTTCTCTCTTTTCTGAAGTGTACCTGGTTATAAATGTCTTGAAAAAAGACTCATTGAAATAGAAATAAATGAGTTTAAATGAAATAAATGAGTTTACTAACAATTTTGCAGTAGCAAAATTTAGAAAACTAAAATTGAAATAAATAGTCTTGAACATACAGTAAACAAAAAAGGAGGGGTAAAACTACAATCAGAAAAAGAGAATATGAGAAATATTATTGAAGTAACAATGAGGAACAACCATGAAATCTGGAATTCAGAGTGGGAACAGTGGTAAAATTAAAAAAAAGGTTAGTTGAGGAAATAATAGTTGAGAAGTTTACCAACCTGAAGAGAGATTAGAGCAGTGATCCAGGAGTTCCAAAGATTGTCAACTAAAGTAATTCCAAACAGAAAAAAACCAAGATACAGAGTAATCAAAACAGCAAGAACCAAAGGCAGAGACATTCTTCTTAAAGCAGTGAGAGGGAGACAAAAATCTCACAGAAAAGGGAAAAAACATGAGCTTCAGCAAATATCTCTAAGCAAAAAGATAAAGAAACAGGAGATAACATGGAGGTAAGGCGTTTGCCTTTCATGCAAAAGGTCATTGGTTCGAACCCCGGTGCCCCATATGGTCCCCCGTGCCTGCCGGGAGCAATTTCTGAGCATGGAGCCAGGAGTAACTCCTGAGCACTGCCGGGTGTGACCCAAAAACAAAACAAAACAAACAAACAAAAAAAAGAAATGAATGAAAACGACTTCCAACAAAGAATTCTCTCCCAAGCAAGGACAGCAATTGGAGTCCCATAAGATGGCAAAGTGACTGGATGGATCTGGAAACTGATCCAGACTCTGCTGCCTACATGAGCCAAATTTACACTCTCAGAATAAGCACAGTTTATCATGAAAGAATGTTGGGAGACCAAATTAAAACAGGGATAGAAATACTGATGCTAATCCAAAAGACATTCAAACTAAAGAAAACAGTAAGAGCTTGATAATCATATTATATACTAGCTAAGGAATAATAGTACAAAAGAACTTAACTCTCATTAACATGCACCAATGAAAAGACAGCAAAGTTTGTAAATCAATAGCCAATCAATCAAAGGAAATATACACATAACAACACAAGGTAATGGGAGCCTTTACTGCCCCCATTCTCTTCATTGAACAAGTCAATCAGACAGAGCATCAATGAAGAAAAAAACCTTAATAAGGAATTGGAAGATTCGGACCCTCCACTATTCCAAAGACATATTCTTCTTCTTCACACACAGGATGTTCTATAGATAGATTATATGCTGGTTCATAATTCAAGTATCAATAGTCACAAAGATATAAATTTCATAAAATATTTTTATAGCACAAGGTCATAATGATGGAATTCAAGCATAAAAAAAATTCATCCTGGAGAGATAGTATGGGAATTAAAGTATTTTTTTTCATGTGGCTGACCCCATTTGATTCCTTCACTGACTATCCTGAGTACCACCCTGAGTGATCCCTGAGCACAAAATCAGGACTAAGTCCAAAATACTACCAAGTATGACCCAAAAGACCAAAACTAAAGTTGCTGTAGTTATAACCTCCAATAGTAAATTGAATAATAATAAACTGTAAAATAATATATTTTATTATGTATTTTTTATCATGAATGGATATTGGATTTCATCATAAGCTATTTTATATGATTGATATGATCATATTTTAAATTCGGTTTACTAACAATATGTTAAGGACTTTGGGGGGGTTAGGCCACACGCAGTGATGCTTAGTGGTTACTCATGGCTATGTGCTCAGAAATTGCTCTTGGCTTGAGGGACTATATGGGATGCCAGGGAATTGAACTGTGGTCCGTCCTAGGTTAGTGTGTGCAGATGCCCTACCGCTTGTGCCACCACTCCACCTCCATGTTAAGGATTTTTTGTATCAATAATCATTAGAGTACTTGTTTTGGAAATATTTAGTGACAAATATTTTATTTTGGTATTAATATAAATGTGATTTTATAGAAGCTGGTATGAAAGATGCCTGTTCAACTTTTTGAGGAACTTTTGAGGCATATAAGTATCATCAAAATCAACACCTGACCAAAATTATTTCACAGATTTAGTTCAAGCTCCAACTAAATTCCAGTGACATTGTTTAAGGACTTAGAATGATCACTAATTATATTGAATGAAATCATAAAACTCCCCAATGGCTTTCCATTGTGATAAAATAGAAATTGGGAAGTATTTTCTCTTCTGGCCTGAAGCAATGCTATAAAACTAAAGTGACCAAAGTAGCACATTGTTGAAATATGGATGGACTATCTGGGTAATGGTTTAGAATTGGGATTCTAGAGATAACACTTTATACCTACAGACAATGACTTATGAAAAGTTAGTTGCGTGCATGAAGTCAAATAAGGGCAGCCTCTTCAACAAATGATGCTGACAAAACTTTAGAGTCATGTGGTCATATGCAAAAAAAGAGTAAAAAATGAAAGAATTATTTAATCTCACACCTTACACAAAAGTCAATTCATAGTGTTTCAAAGTCTTCAAGATTATAGCAGAATCTATAAAATAAATTGAGAAATAAACTCCAGCCAAAAAACTTCAGATCTGAATCTCAAATATGCTTTTAATGATATGAATATTGGCAAAGGTTACAAAAAATAAACAAATGGAAATACATTAAATCAAAAAGATTTTGTTTGGCAAAATAAACTGGCTAAAATTAAATAACACCCTACTGACTGGGAAAATATTTGTGCATAGTACATGAGATAATGGACTAATATTCAAGATATATAAAACACAAAGCTCAAAAATAAAAAAGTTTATGATTCTATCAAAAACTGGAGAGAGAATGGACATTTTTCCATAGAAGATACACAAAATACCATAGGAATATATAAAGATACTAAGTGTCTCTACTAGGGAAATGCATATTAAAACAATAGTGAGATATCATCACACAACAATGAGAATGGCATATATATACACACTTTTATATAAACTAGAAATATCCTGTATTAGCAGGAATGTATCAGAAACAGAGTTCTAGTCATTACTAGCAGGAATGTTGAAGAACAGTACAGAGATCAAAAGAGTAATAGAAGTACAAAGGACCCAGTGATTCCACTTAGCATTTACCACCTTCTCCCCAAAAGCATCAGTTCAGAAAGATATATTTACACCTATGTTCTCTGCAGCACTGAGTACAATAGCCAAGGTAAGGAAAGAACCTAAATGTCCAATGACAAATATATGAATAAAAAAGTGAAATTTGGCTGCACCTAGAAGATTCCACATGCCAGCTCTTCTGTGTCTTTTCAGCTGATATGTTGGGGGCTCTGGGCAGGACAGCTAGCCATAGGCCCCCTGGGCTGACCAATTAGTCCAGAGGACTGAGATCCCCCATGCCAGAGTGGTCTTCAGGGCAACGCCTGGTAAATCGGACCCTGTGCCGCACGACATATATACTTTTTAACAACACCCCAAAATATTCTTAATTCTTGACTATTTCTAGAAAAAAAATCGAATTCCCTAGATTTGAAGGATAATATTCAATTAGGTCTCTAAAATCAGTGTATATGTAGACGTGACTTCCTATACAGTGGTCCTCTCTGACTGCCAAGCCTAATCCATAAACAATTCATCTATACAATGTATATAGCCCCTCTTATATATTTATCTTCCTCCACACCAGAGCCCCTTCTACTCACTCATCTCTCAATTCGAATTTGTTATCTTCCTCTTAATTAACCCTCTTTACCCTCAGTTCTTTAATTTGTTAGGCACCAAGACCAACCTCTTGCCCCAACAGATTCTGCCCTTTCACACACCCCTACAAAGCTCATTATCTTCAGTACTACACAGTTCTGTTTTTTTTTTGGGGGGGGGCACACCCAGTGACGCTCAGGGGTTACTCCTGGCTATGCACTCAGAAGTCGCCCCTGGCCTGGGGGACCATATGGGGCACGGGGGATCCAACCGCGGTCCGTCCAAGGCTAGCGCGGTAAGGCAGGCACCTTACCTCCAGCGCCACCGCCCGGTCCCAGTACTACACAGTTCTAATCACACACCAAAGTTGTGCATTGTTTTTAACAACCCCCAACTGTTTCAAAAGACATAAAATGGACACATATGCTTTTTGAATATTTTATGTGTATTTTCTTTAACAGCTGTAACTCTATATATTCTTTTACTGTGATGATTCTACCCACTTTTTATCTTGTCTTCTCTTTGTGAGCTGTTCAATAAGGAATTTTGGTGGAAGAATCCGTCAGTTTAATGCTTATGATTGAACAATGTCATGGGGATTGTTGGACTTGCTCTTATGGCCGCCATATGCGCCGATAACGCCACGTGGCATTGTTCCTTGTTTGCACAGGCACATTAAAATGGGAAAATACTATACATACAAATAAGTTCTTATCTAAAAGAGATTGGAACACACAAATCTCGTAGTGCAATGGGACCTTACACCCTGAACATTGATATAATGACCTGGCACAGGCCTCAGATGAATGGGCATCCTCCATTCACCCCTGAACCAGGGAAGCTATCTACAAAACATCCAAGGGTTTTTTATAACAACACCTATAAGCAACCCTCTACCAGGGAAGACCCTACCACAGCTCTGACATCAACCTACTCAAAAGAGACTTCCCTTAAAACTAAGAAGACTTGACAACAACAACGACCTGCTTACAGGACAGGGTTCTCTGCATTGCCCTTTAACTGTGAGGTGGAATCTTGAGGGCGCTCTGCACCATCCTGACTGCAATATAGGATATGCAGATTCCAGGATCTTTAATACAGAAACATGATACCAACAACAGAGACTGTGTGAAAAATAAAAGTGTATGGGCACTACAGACAATGACCTGGATTGGACAAACTAGCTTGCCTGGAGCCTAGAGTTGGTCTTATGCCAGGAAACTTCAAGGGTAGGGTCTCCTTGTATTTAGGCTAAGGCTTTTCCTTTCCATGTCCCTCATATTTTGGTGGGCCTATGCAAACAATAACTGTCATTCTAACACCGTTTTTACTGTGCTCCTTTGACTCTAATCCTTAAGAAAAACAACCCACTTAAACTTTTGAGGTTAACTTAAACTAATATGCATGTGCATGGAAATGTAAAAAAAGTATTTGCCGTCAATGTTTAAGGAGTTACATAAGTTTTATGTCTTTAGATTGCTTTGTGTGCAGCTAAAAATATTATGTACTACAGTCTGGGGACTTGAGGGACAAAGTAATTGTACATGGGTTCTGTTTTATTTTTCTTAATGTTCTTTGACTGACAGTTCAAAGTTAACATATCATCAATGAGACTACTGAGAATTCTGTTTATGAATGATTGTCCTTCCACTGTGACTTTACCTTGTCCTCTTTCTTTGCATCTTTGTTCTCATAATTAAAAATAAAAATAAAAAAGGACAGGAGAAACTTTCCATCGCATATGGCCCACAGTAATGGTGCATACGGTTGTTCTCTATTAGATTAAGAAAAAATTAAAACATAACAATTAATAATCACAAAAAAGAAGTAAAATTTGTACACATGTAATATTATGTAGTTACAAAAATGATAAAATATGGCAGTTTGCTACAACTTAAACAAAATTTCAGGTGATCATGTTAATTGAAATTTCTCAGATGGTAAAAGAAAAATATGAAGTGATCTTGGTTGTCTATGGAACATAGAGAAATACAAGAGAATGGACAATGTCAAGCAAGCCCTTGGCACTAGAATACAGAACCAATTACAAAGTAGAAGAGGAGAGAGAAAAGAAAAGAGAACTAAGTTGGAGGTGACACATGGCAATGGAAGGTCCTGAGAAATTTGATAATGGTGGGTTGTGTCAATTTTAAATATTGATACCATAAATTATAGCAGCATTGTAACTACTTAAAGTATAATATTGTTTAAAAACTTTAAATACTACAAAGATAATGATAGGTCTTCTCCAAAGTAAAGGAACTTCTACCTGGAGAACAAAATAGGAGAAATATCTGAATGGAAATAAGTGGTTTTTCTAACAGCTTTTTTTTTTTTTTTGCATTTTTTATTATATGTAAATTACTCCTGTGTACTTACTTGTAAAACTTTACAAAGAAACTAATTAGAGTTAATTAAATGAAAAATAAATAAACCAAATTTATCACCATACATTCATATCTTTTTTTTTTTGGGTCATACCTGGCAGTGCTCAGGGAAATTGCTCCTGGCAGGCACAGGGGACCATATGGGGCACCGGGATTCGAACCGATGACCTTTTGCATGAAAGGCAAACGCCTTACCTCCATGCTATCTCCCACATTCATATCTTATAATAACCATATAATAAGTATCTTGGTTAGCATAATATCAAAGGCAATGAACTTGGCCCAAATATTCTGAAATATTCTCCTAACTTCTTTAAAAACATTATTCTCATGAATTCACATAGTTCTTCTCTCTTAATTCTCTAATTTATAGGGTCAATTTTATTATAGTGTAGACTATGGTTTTATTTTACAGAGGATATTTTGGGAAGGGCAAAGAACAAGAACCATTTTCTTGCAGTTGCGTACTTGCCAAAGATGTTATAATTTACACAAAGACCCAAAATCAGTTGTTTGCCTCCCACAGATTACAGAAATCCCTGGGGTACTTTTCTCTAAAATGTAGGGCAAAAGTTGAGGACTCTGGACACATGCCATCATTTAATTATGACTTATTGTGTGGATCACAATGGGAAGGAAACATTCTGAAAAGAACATAAGCAACAAATTAAACTAGATTGTCTGAGTCTCATAAAATTCCTTCCTATTCTAAACACAGACTTGTTGAGACATGGATATGAGTTGAAGACAGAGTGGTTGAGAGAACTGAAGGAAAAATCAGTTGGAGGTGATGATGCATATGTGGTCTCAACAGACAGGTCAAATGTATAGCATAAAGAATAGAAGCTGGAACCATTGGGTGTCTTGGTTCTATTGTTCTTCCTCTGCAGGACTGAGTTATCTACTTATCTGCCAGCTTTCCTGTCCTTTCTCTAAGGGAAGCATCCTCTCCCTCTCTTCTGTTCTCCATTCTTTCTTCCTATGGAGTTCTCTTTCCAATCTCTCTGATCTTTGCATCTGCCTTAAAAGGCTTGTATGAATTCTTCTTCACTAGTCCCAACCCCTAGTCTCATAGGAAGGAGTATAGGAGTTGTGGACACATTAAAGCTCTTCTCTCCTTCCAGGTATATATGAGCAGGAACTTCCTTCCAATTAACTCTGCCAATTAGCCCTGATGGAATAATCACTGCATCTGCAACTAAATTGGTCACTTCAGCTGCATTGTTTTTTCTTTATCACCACAGCCCTCAGGGAAGTTTTCTAATACCTGTTTCCTATTCTATTAAAGCAATACTATCAGACTGTAGAGATAGCACAAGTGGATAGGACATGTAGCAATGGGTTCAATACTCTGTGCCACATAGGGTTCCACGAACCCCACCAGCAGAGTCGCAAATCCAGCATAAATCCAGGAGTAAGCTCTGATCACTGATGTGTGTGGCCCAAAAACAAACTCAAAAAAATTACTAATACAAGCAACACTCATGTTATAGGAAAATTATTCCAATAAGAAATACAACTATGACAAAAATAGTGGGAAGGGATCATTCTGGACATGAACTGGTTACTGAAAGGAGGCATGATGTCCCTTCAGTAACAGTGCTGCAAATCATGGTGTCTAAGAAGAGGGGGAGGGAAGGCAGGTGAGGTGGGGAAACTGCAGACATTGCTGTAGGAAAGTTGGCACGTGAAAGGATAGGTGCTGGAACACTGTACAACTGAAACACAATCATGAATAACTTTGTATTTCCTGGTGATGAAATATTTTTAAATAGGAGAATAAAAGAAAATAGTGCATAAAACTACTCTGTCACTTTCTGGACTGTCCAAAGACTCCAGTCAGTGAATTGCTGGAATCCTGTCATTGGAGCTGTGCTTCGTGAAATGAAACATGTAGCAGGGGTCTCTCAGAGACAGATTTGGACCCCATTGAGATTGCCACACTAGCAAGGCAGACTCTCACACCCACCAAATGGATCCCCTGCAAAGAGGTACCTGTAGGCTGGGGCACCCCTCCCCACCAGCGGAGAGAGAGAGAAAACAGAGAGGGGACAGAGAGAGAGAGAGAGAGAGAGAGAGAGAGAGAGAGAGAGAGAAGCATTTGTTCAAGCAAACACCTGGCATTTCACAATGGACACCAGCAACCAGATAACCTCTGGCCAGCCTGACTGAGGTCCATAACTTGCTCAGGATCTAACAACCTGAGCCTATATATAAAGACTATATAATGTGGGTCATATTCCAAAACTGTCAAAGAATATCCAATGTTGCAGAATCTGGTTCAAATGACTTGTAATGCTCTCCTTACTCCAATCTATCCAGATCATACTGAAGAGGTTAACTTTTGAAGGTTAGAACAACCTGTCATATAGTAAATGAAAATTATCTCATCTTGAGTGTTTCCTTCCTGCTGTTACTTCACTTGGAATGTTCTGGGCTGAGTATCAACTGTGCTCTCATTGTGCTACTGCCAGAGGGGAAAATGCCCATTGTCTTGGCTGTTGCTATTTTATTTAAAATTCAGTCCAACTTTAAGAAAGTCCAAAATAAATGCTGGATTTGGGATTGATTTTAAAGTTTCTAAAATGGTGGAATCTCTCATGTTCCTTGGCACATCTTTTATGACTTTGGGTCACTGAGTTGAGTTCATTATAGAAAACAGCTATTAGGACATTCCAATTCAGAAAGAACATTGTACCAACACTTAAAGCAGAATAAATACTATAAGTATTTTAGGTACAGTTGAGTGGACAGTTAACCCAAAGTGCTTTTTCTTCATAATAAAGGTTCATTTAATACACACAAAAAACTGTGCTGATAAGTTCTTCGAGCCCTTATCCAGTGTTCATGCTTATCTACTGATTAGTTACAGCATCATGTCTATTACTATGCTAAGCTTTATCAATAATTCCATCAATTTCTATGAATGCCTATCTTTGTTCCTATATTTTTACTTGTGTTTTAATTGTTGGCTCTTTCACCATGAAACAGTGTTGCACTTTGTTTTCAATTTTACTTAGAATTATTTAGACTTCACAAATATAAGAATATTTTATCCAGAGATATTAGACCATTATTTTATTGAATATTGTGATATATCTTTATTTACTCTTAAATTCTAGATCTCTAATTTAATATGTATTAAATATTATCTCCTTATTCTGTTTCTTTTAATCCTTATATCAGTTGTCCATAAGAATTCAAGCAGGATCTCAAAGAGACACCTTCACTCAATGTTCATGTGTTCATCTACCATGGTTAAAAGATTAAAACAAACTCAAATGTCCACAAACTAATGTAAGGATAAAGAAAATGTGACCATACTGACTAATGTATATTAACTATGTAGGTAACAACTAGATATTATTCAGCCTTGATAAAGGGAGATCTTGTCATTTGCAAAATGGAATCATCTAAAGGTAGTAGCATTTGATGAAGATAAGTACTGCTTGATTATATATTATGAGAAGTAGAGGAAAATAATGGAGAAGGGAAACTACTAAATAGGTATAAAGTCACAGCTCCAAGGAGAAAAAGTGTTAACTATAGGCCAGACAACTTATTTCTTGTTCCTTACAGTACTATGCTCTGAAAAAATCTAGAAGGTGTTTTCATGACCAAATTTCTTATCTCTTAAGGTAAGCAGAGGACACACAGAGTCTGGTGTATAGCTTTGAAGTTGTAGTAATGGTATCCAAAGTGTGTACATATTTACAAGCTCATCAAAATATATAGGATATGTGTAGCATTTATCATATTAAATATAAATAAATTGAATAGAATATGTCTACTAGTAGCAATTTTAAATTATTGGTGTGGGGCTATTGTTTCTTAGTTTGGGGTTGTTTTCTTTGGTGCCACCCTGAGAATTTCTCAAGGATTACTTCTAGCACAACTCAGGAGTGCTGAGTTGTGAATCAAAGTTGAGTCTACCACATGCAAGGCATATGCTTTACCCAAGTTACTACATCAGCCTCCATAACTTGTGTTTTAATTATTATTTTATATTCAGAAGGATTGAATAAAATTCTATAAAGTATTATTTTATTTGTAATATTATTTTATTGAATTTATTGTATTATTTCAGTATTGCTTATAATCTTTCTTGTTGCCATGTTGTGGGCTTCTGAAATGCTGGGAAGAGAATCAAGGAAGTAGGGTGCAAGACTGTATCCTTCTAGGTATCCCTCTGGGTTTTCTGTTGATCCATTCAGACAAGCACCCACCCTATTACAATTCCACAAAATTCTCCTTTGCCATGAGGCTAAGACCCAGGCTCAGCAGCAAAAAATAGTGAAACTTTGCCTTTGCTCAGATGTGTCCTTGTCTACCCCAGTTGGGAGAACAGTGAGAAACTATTTGACCACAATGCTTTTCAATGACAATTAAAAGCTACAAGTATGTGAAAAATGTTAATGAGAAAAAGATCTAGAAAAAGCTATAGTCAGAACTCATGACTTCAGGGGAAACTCTTGGAATTGGCCAACAGCATAGCTGGGAAATGGGCCACCTGGTTTAGAGGCCTCAGACACAGCCAATCTCAGCAGGACTTTGCCCAGAAGCTGATCATTCACAAGGGAACCAGGCTGGCAGCTGCTTATGGCTGGTGGCAACACTGGGAACATTCTGCATGGCTGACAGAGGTTTGGGAGGAAACCACCACAGTCTAGAATGTACTGTTCTTTGAGCTATTTCCTTTAACAAGTTGGAAGAAACAATAATGAATATAAACAGTAGTCACAGGCTGGATTTGTTGCAGGAGAACAAGAACACTCGATTTGTAATCAAAGATACAAGTTCAAGCATGGACTCTTTTCCTCTGCAGCTCTGTGGGAACCAGGTTAAGTCAATACACTCTAAGAGCTTGTTTCCACTCTGTTATATCAACAGTTACATACCCTGGAGGGCCACTACTAGGTCAAAGTGCATGTATAGAAGAAATGCCTGTGGTCCCTTATGAATAGCTCCACACTGCCATTGAATGGCATACCAAAGAATGGATGAAATAGCCAGGTTAGTTAAGATGGGCTTCCCAGAACAATTTTTTAGTTTCCAAAGATATGATACCTTCTGAGTTCAAAATATTCAGTTTATTTGTATATTTAAAAACCTTCAAAAACATTAACATGGGAGAAAGCTTGATTTACCAATGAAACAGCCTTAATAATAAGATTAATATTGAGAAGAGGGAGACTGTAGACATAATGTTACAAAATAATGAAGATTTTTAGATTAATAGCTCACAAACAAAGTTCACAATCTGTGAATAAATAAATAAACAAACCATAATCCTATGGGGATGGGGTAAGCAGATCTGGATCAGGGCCCTCGGAAGGAAAAAATACAAATGAGGGTGAAGACAGATAAAGCACATGCCAGAAGAACTTTCCACCACGTGGAGTGAGAGAGGCCAGTAAGAATTGCAGTATTTTGGGGAAGATCAGATCACCCCCATGGTTGCGCAATGGGTAAGGGTGAGAACCTCCCTAGAAGTTCTTCTCACACAGGCGGGTCTTTAACATGAAAAAGACATCATAGTTAAGGGTAAGGCTGGTTATCCAACATCTTCCCATACTGTGTTTACTAAAATGCAAAAATATGAGAGAGGGACTGAAAGGTTGGCTGTATTTTACATAGGCACATTAAAAACTGGGGAAATAAAAGAGAAAAAAAGTTTTAGCCAAAAAAGCAGGGTAATCTTTCTCAGAAAGCATTTGAGCATATTTCAAGTTGCAGGCTTCAGGCAGTCTAAGTTTGTCTAACCCCAGAGAATATTTTTCTAGGTCCCGGAAAAAGTTCTCGTGGTGGTGGCTGTAATCAGGCTCTATAATTAAAGTCCTTGGGTTCTTCATAAGTCCTATGTCATTGCTAGGGTATCACAAAGCATGCCCTAGTTTTCCAGTTGTTGTCAGGAGTCACAAAGCATGCCCCGGATTCTTTGTTGCCAGGATGGCTTGAAACCTATCCTACGTTCTGGTGATTGAACCCAAAGTTTGGGGGTGTGCAGCTGATCTCAGAAAACTGAAGCTTAAATCAAGTCATTATAACAAATGTTCAGGATTAAAGGCCCATCTTCAACATACAAATTGTGAAATTCCTGATACCATGAGGTATATAGAACAACACGTCGGTAAAACACTCCATGACATTGAGACAAAAGGCATTTTCAAGGAGGAAACTACACTTTCAAAACAAGTGGAAGCAGAGATCAACAGATGGGAATACATCAAACTGAGAAACTTCTGCACCTCAAAAGAAATAGTGCCCAGGATACAAGAGTCACCCACCGAGTGGGAGAAACTATTCACCCAACACCCTTCAGATAAGGGTCTAATATCCAAAATATACAGAGCACTGACAGAACTTTACAAGAAAAAAAAACATCTAATTCCATCAAAAAATGGGGAGAAGAAATGAACAGACACTTTGATAAAAAAAGAAATACAAATGGCCAAAAGGCACATGAAAAAATGCTCCTTGTCACTAATCATCAGGGAGATGCAAATCAAAACAACGATGAGATACCACCTCACACCACAGAGATTGGCCCACATCTCAAAGAATAAGAATAATCAGTGCTGGCGGGGATGTGGAGAGAAAGGAACTCTTATCCACTGCTGGTGGGAATGCTGTCTAGTCCAACCTCTGTGGAAAGCAATATGGAGATTCCTCCAAAATCTGGAAATTGAACTCCCATTCGACCCAGCTATTCCACTCCTAGGGATATACCCTAAGAACACAAAAGTTCAATACAAAAACCTCTTCCTCACACCTATATTTATTGCAGCACTATTCACAATAGCCAGGCTCTGGAAACAACCAAGATGCCCTTCAACAGACGAATGGCTAAAGAAACCGTGGTACATATACACAATGGAATATTATGCAGCTGTCAGGAGAGATGAAGTTATGAAATTTTCCTATACATGGATGTACATGGAATCTACCATGCTGAGTGAAATAAGTCAGAGGGAGAGAGAGAGATGTAGAATTGTTTCACTCATCTATGGGTTCTAACAAAAATGTAAGTCACTTTTGCACCAATCCTCAGAGATAATGGGAGGAGGGCTGGAACTTCCAGCTCACTTCATGAAGCTCACGATAATGAGTGGTGAGTGCAGCTATAGAAATAACTACACAGAGAACTATCTTAATCATATTCATGAATCAGGGAACTGGAAAGCCTGTATGGAGTACAGGTGGGGGTGGGTTGGGAGGGAGGGAGATTTGGGACATTGGTGGTGGGTAACTTGCACTGATGAAGGGGGTGAAAAAAAAAGTTTAAAAAAAAGAATATCAAAAAAAAAAAGAAAAGGAAAGAAAAGAAAAAAAATAAGGCCTCCCAATTCTTATCACAGACTGTGTTCTTCACACTGACTGTATAGAAAGAGGAGGTACAGTAAATGCACCCCATATACACCTCAACCCAGACCCTTGCCTGGTCTGTATTGGGAATTTAGGGGACAAAAAAATTGTGAAATTCCTATCCCTAATAGATTGGAACTCCTCTTTTATATAAGACTTCCCCTACTTTCCTGGGTCTATGCAAAAAGAAAAATGGATAATGCCACAGTAGTTGCCAGGGAATTATAAAGGCTAGGTTGTAGTATCTCAAACCCTCAGTTGATGTCAGGCTCTATAATTCCTGATACATAAGAGTAGTAACAACACCTTTCCCCCAGAAAACACAAATAAGTACACTTATCCTCTAATATTTCCTGCTGAACAAGTCCAAAGGAGCAATACTGCATCCCAATACAAAAATATACATAAAACACACACACATCCCCCCTTTGTTTGCTGAATGTATCTAAGATGGATAGAATCTAGATTATTGCATCAGTCAATGAGGTGGTTTGTCAGGGAGGTGATGGAAATGTTTTGCAGCTGCTGGGTGGAGTCATGAGCCGAGGTAAGTCCTTGAGCCAAGGCCCACTCAAAAAGCCAATTCTGGTCGCAGGATTTGGGTCATGGGCAGCTGTCTGTGGTGAAATGAGGTGGAAAGGGTGCAGGTGGGGCAGTGCTCCAGACATAAAGGATGTAGAGCTGTGGGGGTTTAGTTGGGGAAAGCAACAAATCTAGGATATTTGAGCATAGGGAAACAAGTAAAAGGTTTTGCAGAGTGAAAGGCAGGGGAAAGGTCAAATAGAATGATGTGCAACACAGACAGACAATAAACTGACAAAGGTAGCCATCATATACACACATATGTGCACACATACATAGAAGATCAATCAATATGTTAAACTGTAAGACTGACCCATCTAGGGTGGCAAATGGGGATGAGACCAAGCATAAAGTTATCAAGTAAAGTGGTGAGAAAATTTTAAGCCAGTTTCTGTAATAGCTAATTTCTGGGAATCACTGCTTGTGAACTTGGCTGTAAAAGTGTATTAGGCTAGTAGACTAAACATACATCATTCCCAAACCAATCAGCTTTTCCATATCCTGTCTTAAGAATATCACAGTTGCTTTTTTTCAAAAGTTGTAAAACTATTTTATACTAATAATTGTAACAAGTGTCTAGAACAATGAGCATTGTATTATGAGTCTAGAGTATCCAAGTTCCTTCTGCATAAAATTTTGTAAACAAAGCATTAGGACATAATTGCAGACATACCTAATTTGAAAATAAGTTCCAAAATATTCTTATAGTCAGCACTGTAATGGGAGTCTATAGCATCCAAGTTCCTTGCCCGTAGATTTCTGTAGAAAAAAAACAGAACATTTTTGAATAATTTAATATTATTTTTGCATAAATAAATAGAAAATAATTAAGATATTATATTGAGCACTGTAATAAGAGTTAAGAGTACTGTAGTGTGAGTTAAGGGATTCCTTTTTTGTAGAGTTCTGTGAACACAAACATTAGAACATTTTTGCAGACATATTTAAATTGAAAATAAGTTGTCAAGGGGCCGGAGAGATAGCATGGAGGTAAGGCTTTTGCCTTGCATGCAGAAGGTCGGTGGTTCAAAGCCCGGCATCCCATATGGTCCCCTGAGCCTGCCAGGAGTGATTTCTGAGCACTGAGCACTGCTGGTATGTCCCCCCCCCCCAAAGTTGTCAAAACATTCGCAAAATGAGAACTGTAATAAGAGTCTATAGCATTTAAGTTCCTTATTCATAGATTTATTTGGAAAATAAAGCATTAGAACATTTTGAAGACATAATTAATTTAATAATCATTGAAAATAGCTTGTTAAAGCATTCTTTTGCTTTGGTTTTTGGTTTTTGGGTCACACCCAGCAGTGCTCAGGGGTTACTCCTGGCTCCACGTTCAGAAATCTCTCCTGGCAGCTCGGGGGACCATATGGGATTCCGGAATTCGAACCAATGACCTTCTGCCTAAAAGGCAAATGCCTTACCTCCATGCTAACTCTCTGATCCTAAAGCATTCTTAAAATGAGAACTTTAGTAAGAGTTCAGTGCACTCAGCACTGTATTGGGAATACAGTACTCAGTTCCTTTCCCAAAGATTTCTGTAAAACTACTAGTACATTTTAGTGGATGTATTAAATTGCAAGTGCATTGCTAAAATATTCTTATAATAATCAATGTAATATAAGTTTAGAGTGTAGACAGTGTAATGTGTATCTGGGTCCTCCAACTTCCTTGTACAGAGACTTCTGTGAATAAAAACATTAGAATGTTATTGCAGAAAGACTAGTTTGAAAATAAGTTACTAAAACATTCTTATAATGAACACCATAATGAGAGTTTATGGTATCCAAATATCTTCAGAGAATTCTGTGGACAAAAGCATTAAAATATTATTACAGACTTCTTTTAAATTGTAATTAACCTGCTTCATTTTCCAGCTGAATATGTTCCTATAGTCCCCATTAAAACATAAAAGAGAAATATAAGCTGCTGAAGATTTTAAAGAAGAGGTGGGGATGTCAACTTAAACCAACCTAATCTCACTTCATTTTTTTTTACAGGAGTTGTTCCTAGAATCAATAATACTGTGACAAGTCAAGGTTTTCCAGGAAGTCCAAATAGGTCTGTAATTTTTGTTTCCATCTGCCTTCATAGGAAAAGCATTTAAGATGTATTAGAAGCACAGGTAGTAATTTCCAAAATTTATTTTTTAGAGAATCCCACTGCTTTCTTCAGTGACCGGAAAACAAAAACCTGTTCTCTGTCAGTTTTACTTCTTTGTAAAATAACTTGAGGCAATTCTGGAGTGAATATTTGCTTGTGGGCGCTAGTGGCAGTGAAAGAAGCATAACAGTTTCAAATGTCTGAGACTTTTTGAGACAGGTAAGGCACTGGATTCTGGGTTTGAATTGACATTGAAAAGTGTAACAATAATAAATTGTTACACTTGTGTCTTGTGTCTCTGTCAAGCATACTCTGCATGGAGATGTTTGTTACTTTTCTTTGTGTCTTTTCTGCCTATCTGCTTTCTTCATGGGGGTCATTCTACAGAAATAGAAGTAGTTCATGTGAGTCTTGTTGGCTATGCCCTGCAAATTTGTCATTGACTTTCCCATAATTATCTTAAAGTATTTGGGGCTAGTATGCCTGTGCTCTTCTGCCCAGTGCTTTCAAAATGAGGCCACATTCTTTTGCCACTTTACCTTTATGCCTTAATGGATTTGACCTGTTAATATCATCCTGTAATGGCTTTGGATAAAATAATCAGCCAAACATAGAGCGTTACACGGGCATTGTAATCTTCAATTCATGTAACAAGTGTTTCCAAAGAGATGAAGTTCATTGAGAGCTGGGCTAGTTCCCAAAAAATCAGAACTGAAATTTTGAAACTGATTTCTCCTAATCCCAGTAATCTCTGCTTTAGGGTGATAAGCATATCATAAGGCTTGTTTGCCTTATTAACTGTTAAAGTCACTGTTGGTTTCCTTTTCTCTTTCTCTAGAGCTGGATTTGGGGAGGAGAGGAACTCTTCATCTTGGAGGGTTCCTTATCCCATTCAGCAGAAATCTGTGGCTTGGTTTCATCTTTTGTAAGAGTTCTACTTCTGACAAGACATAATGGGACCCATATTTTCTTGGTGGGGGTGCCATCTGTAGAAATATAAGCATATACTTTTCCTCAAGTGGGTAGATTATCATCTATTTATTCTTTGTCAATTTTTACCTAAAAAGGTGAATTAACTATTTTTGAACCTGTTTCTTGAAAATGTCTTTCAGTAGCTGTGTGGGCTCTCCTTGGCATAGATTCAAGAAATTTGTAAAAATAGTGTTAATGATATACAGTCAAGTGGTGTCATTCCTTCTTTCCTATATTTTAATAATGAGTTTTGATGGTTCTGTGAGTACATTCAACAATTCTGGTCCTTAAGGATTGTAAAGGATGTCAGTAACTTTTTTTTTTTTTTGGTTTTTGGGCCACACCCAGTAATGCTCAGGTGTTACTCCTGGCTATGCCCTCAGAAGTCGCTCCTGGCTTGGGGGACCATATGGAACACCAGGGGATCAAACTGCAGTCCGTCCTAGGCTAGCGCAGGCAAGGCAGATACCTTACCTCTAGCGTCACCTCACTGGCCCCTTCAGTAACATTTTTGATTCGCCATTTGTTGTACAATAATTGAAAAGTTTCACTATTGTAGCTTGTGCCATTATCAGAAATGATGGTATGGAGGACACCAATGACATAAAAAAGATTTTAGGAAAAAGGAATAAGCAACTAGTAATAGGGCTAGCCCACATGAACTAAAATGAGTGCCAACAATTACATGAATATATAGTATGTTTGGGAAAAGTTTAACATATAAAACATCCATTCACCATAATTCATTTGCCTGTAGACCTCAGGAATTAGTTCCAGCTAAATGAGAAGTACAATTAATGGTGTAGAAACCTGACATGTCCTGGAAAATTTGTCTGGATTTCTTCTATACAATGCACATAAAGGTGATAGGCATTTATAGGGTTTGATGCTCTTCTACAGATGATGTAATAACAGCTGCCACCAGATGATCAGAAGTTTCATTTCCTTGAGACATTGTTCTGGAAATGCCAGAATGATATCAAGAATGAAAATAGGCTAGGAGCATTTTTGCAAAAGAGCTTACAATTGCTGGAGCAAATCCTGAACCACATGGTTATGGGTATATAGAGGCTATGACAATTTCATGGAAGAGGCCTACCACATATGCTGAGTCACTCCCCATGATACATGAGCCTGACATATGAGAAAACAAGTAAATCAATATGGTGAGCTCTATATGCTAGGAGTACTTAAAATTTGTAGACACTGTTGTGGTCAGCAATAGCCAGAAATACCACCATTCTTTGAAGACAAGCCATGTATGTAAAATATGAACATGTTAGAGATGGGGAAAGGATGAATTATTGAAGAAATTACAAAAGGTGTCCTGAAAAAAAAATTCCATGCACTTCCAGATAGGCAATGGAAGGAAATGTCTTCTGAGAAATTAGCTAATGTTCTTTGAAGAGCCTCATTGAGGGGCAGAATTAAATCAATTTCCTTTCTTGGAATGGGCAAACTATGACATTAGATCATAGCCCAGTAAGGGTATGCTCCAGAGTCTCCCTTTAATTATCAGAGCATCTCTTGATTCTGAATATGCCACAGGTTGTGAGGCTGTTTGAACAGAGCCATTCTAATGTGACAATAATCGAGCTATGGGGAGAACGGTTGCAGTCTTGGTGATTGGAATGACCAATAACTATACTTTATCTCCTTTATCTCCAAGGTGAACCTGGAAAGAGAGGACTTTTGGAACTGGTCCCTGGAAAAAATCTAATTCCTTTTGAGCTTTGAGGGTTATCTGCTTAGCCTATACATCGTGGAGTTCCCCTCATGGTGAGGAATAGAATGATGAGCTTAGAATTGGGGGTTCCAAAGATTTGGAGGTACCAATTAATGTCTGCCAACAGTTGAAAGTCACTAAGAGTTCTGAGATCTTTCTGATAGATGGAGATTAAATGTGGATGCACTGTAGTGCATTCCAGAACAAAGCCCAAATGTTCAACAGTGGCATTTTCTGAATTTTCTCTTTTGCACTCTGTAAGCCAGCTTCTGCCAAGCAAGTCATCATAGCCTCATATTATCTCTGACGCTGCCTGTCATTATAACAGGCAACTAAGATATCATTCATATAGTGAATAATATAAGAATGGGTAAACATTGCACAAGCAAGCTGTAAAACAACATCAACAAAATATTGGCATATGGTAGGTGAGTTGGTTATTCCCTGAGATAAAACTGTCCACCCAAATTTACACAGAAGGAGCCAGTACGTAAGAAAGGGATGGAAAATGTAAAATATTTACAGTCCTCTGGGTGTATAGATATATTATAAAAGCAGTGTTTTAGGTTTATTACAATCAGTATCCAGTCTTTAGGAATAGCCTGTGGGTTTGGAAAGCTGTTTGAATGAGCCCTTGGGATCCATAATAGAATTAATATTCTTCGTTTGTTTGTTTGTTTTTGGTGACCCAGTGATGCTCAGGGGTTACTTCTGGCTTTATGCTCAGAAATTGCCCCTGGTTTGGGGGACCATATGGGATGCCAGGGTATGGAACTATGTTCCATCCTAGACTAGAGTGCACAAGGCACCGCTCAGGCCCCAGAATTAACGTTCTTCAAGCCAATTAACAACTGTCATTTTTCCAATTTTTTTGTATAACAAAAATAGGAAAGTTCCATTCTAAAAATGAGGGTTTAATATGTCCCAGTTTAAGCTGTTTCACTATCAAGTATATTAACATCTTTAAGTTTTTGTTTGTAAAGGGTCACTGCAGCATCCACTAAGGATCATACAATTTTCATTGAATCCTAGAGAGGTGAAGGGTGCTGAACTACAGCGGCTCCAATTAAAAAGATGTGGCTCCTGAATTAGTGGCTAGAGAGAGAGCTGGAGGAGGAATATGATAATCAGCCTGCCAATGATCATAGAGGCCTCAACCCCATAGTTACAGGACAGGAGAGCTACATATGGTTGGAAGGTTGCCACCTGTCCTTTTAGACCAAAGCATTTCAGCCATCTAGCATTCTGTTGGACAGAGAAAAAAGGCAATTAATCTATTCCTTGTAGACCATAAAGTATTTCTTGCATGGCCCAATTACGGAGTTAGAACTGTGAAGAAGTGACAAGTACATCAGCACCTATGCCAAACAGAACTTTAAATTTCTTTCCTTAAATATCAAGGGTTATAAATGGTTACTGACCTCTGTAAGATTAGAGAAAAAAGCCATAAAGAGATTATCAGAGGCAGAAGGGAATTGGTGCTACTGAAGTCTCTAATCCTATAGCGATCAGATTGGCCAGGTATTACAAAGAGGAATAAAAAATGCTGGGCAATACACTCTCCCTTTTTAACAGTATAAACAGTTGGCATAGAAATTACAGTTATTATTTCTTCAACATATTCAGAATCTATGATCACTACATGAGCAAGTCTCTTACTAATTAGGACATTTCTCTCTATTAGCAGATTTACAGTACCTGGTAGGATTAGCCTCTTTTTGACAGATTTTAATTTTAGGGGCACTGGGCCATTGTTATGGTCACTGTCTCAGGGCAGGGGATATCTATAGTACAATTTCCATGTAGCAGGTTTCAGTGAATCTATTGATCCCAGTCTTATTGGCCTGGGCTAGGAGAAGACACAGATGAGAATGTCCTCTGATGATGTGGAGGGCTGCCCATTTTTCTGAGACAGGATGATTGGGTCTCAGCCTTGAGAATGACTGTCTATAAATAATCCTGCAGTTTCTATGAAAATGTCCCAGTTTACCACAGTTAAAACATCTGTCCTGATTTGAGTCAGAATTACCAGATGAATGGCAATTGCTTGCCCAATGGTTTCCTTTACCACATCTTGGACAAGGTCTGGGTGGTCCCCTCAAAGAGGGTACTGGGGCAGCTCTGGATTCTTTAGATTGATAGCCGGATCCATCCAGATTCTCCTAAACCTGTCTTTATAAAGAATAGGCCTGTATGGTGTTGGCACAAACCTTATGTTTAATGGAACCAACATTTTTACAAGTTCTCAGAAATCCCATAACATCTCCCCTTTCTCTGATAGGATGCAAGATAGGCTGGCAGTCTTCATTGACATTCTCAAAAGCTAATAGTCTCATTAGAAATTCTGTGTGTGTTTGTGTGTGTGTGTTTTTACCTCTAACTTGTCTCTGGATAGCTTTTGTTGGTTTTCTCTATGAGCCTATATGATGCTCATTTATTGGTAAACTGGCTGAGTAAGACCATGTTCATGCCCTCATAAGATGGAGCATGATTACCTTCCTGATGGTGGTGGCAATTGTGCTACATCTGTCTCTGCTAAGCTGTTGTAGGAAAGTATGGAATTTTCCTACAGAACCATTTTTGGACCCTGAGTCCAAAGAGATAGTAGCTAGCTCATCTTTAATATCCCCTCCTCTGATATATTAGTCCCAGCAAATAGTGGTTTCTCTGGTTTAATGCCTTGGTGAGCACTGAATTATTGGCCTTGGAATGAGCTCTAGTTTAAAAATGAATCACCACTTGGAAGACCCTTTTATTTCCCAATATGGGTGTCATTTCAGGGAGACCTTTACATTCCATAATGCATGATATATGTATTAGTACTAGAGTAAAATAAAGCCTCCTAGGAGTAATAACAAACTTCCTACTATACATATCGACACTCTTTTAAAGGATATGGTAAAAGGCATGACAAAGGCCTATTCCTTTTGTTTCATAGCCAGTACACTATCATACCATTGATTCATAAGGGAATTATGGCTCTGATCCACAATGGAATTATCAACTTAATCCACCAAGGGGTCATCTCACTCACTATTATTGGGGTCTTCTCAGACTGGAGGTACTATTATGGAGGTATTAAACACATAAAGGAAATATAGGCTTTCCCATTGAGTCTTTTGAGGTATTCTTGTGGAGGGTGAAATCCAGGGCAACTTTTCATCACACATCATGTCTTCTTGGATTTGTGAAGTTATTTGTAGTCACGAGGGAAGTGTCTTTGAACTGGGGTCCTTCTGGGGATGATTCATTAGCATGCAACAGTCCACAATTAGGAGGGTAAGAAGAGGGGCCATAAAGCATGAGTCAGCAGGTGTACTGGTTGTAATTTCTTGATGAGACATGTGATGTGAAGCTGGGAGAATGTCCCTTTGGTTTGGGAGTTTGGTGGTGGTTTATTGGAGCAGGAAGTTGGTCTTGGTACCTAATGGGTTAATAACTGAGGGTAAAGAGAGTTAAATAAGGGGCCCGGGAGATAGCATGGAGGTAAGGCGTTTATCTTTCATGCAAAAGGTCATCGGTTCGAATCCCGGTGCCCCATATGGTCCCCCGTGCCTGCCAGGAGCAATTTCTGAGCATGGAACCAGGAGTAACCCCTGAGCACTGCTGGGTGTGATCCAAAAAAACCAAAAAAAAAAAAAAGAGAGAGTTAAATAAGGAAGGGTGATGGATCAGGATTGGGGATGAGAGAATAGAGGGGTTTCTGAAGGGGGAGGGGCAATGTATAATAGGGAATATATACAGTTTAGGCAAACACACATAGTTTGTTTACATTTTAGGTTTGACAATCAAAGAGGAGTCCACTGTCTACAAACTCATGTCCACATAAAGAGGCATTAGTGTTCTATTCCTAGGTTATTGTTGGAGGTCTGAGCTTTTGAGATATGATTGAAGTAAGAAAGGATAAATAATTGGCTTAGAATAGAAAGGGGGAAACGCAAAAGATAAAAGAGGAAGGAAGAATAAGTAAATAGGGTTAAAATATGTTAAAGAGGAATGAGCTAATGGATCAGTATTGGCAGGTTTTCCTCTTTCAAGGTTCTTCATCACTAACGGGGGTGGTCTTTGCTATGTAAAAGTTTCAGGGTTATATAGTGGCTGAAGCTTTTTGGAATAAACATGGTTTTTGCATCTAGAGAACTAAGCAACGTGTTGGTGATGACTATAGGATGTGGTTACCCTATGTAGTATTGTCTGCTGCATTTTAAGTATAGTGTTACCTTTCCTATGGAGCAAGTGACCACTCGAGCTTTTTTTTTTTTTTAATAGATTTAATTTATGGGGAAGGATAAAAGAGAGAGGGAAAAAAAGAAGTAGAGGGAAGAAGAGATAAAGAAAGAAAAAAAGGGAAGTAGTGATTTTCCAAAACGTGTTCGGTGAGTGGGACCTGTAACATAGGTCTTTGGTGCACCATTGACTGTTCCAGTGGTCTGAATGATCACCTGTTTTGGGTTTTAATAGAAGACATAAACAAAAGGAATTGGGTAAATTAGAGTATTTTATCAAGATATTGACATAATGGGCACTGTTTATGGTGACCATATGATTGAACACCATGGTTTAAAATTAGGGTGTCCACTCTTTGTTTCCAAGGCCCTCTGTGTACAAAGAAGCTGAAGGGTTATTTTGTACTTGGTAAAATTAAAATATTAAAGCATATTGTTAGTAATCACTGCAGTGGAAGTCAGAGCTTCCCATTATATTCTGCATCTGGAGCTGTGAATAAATACATTAGGACATTATAATAAACATTTGTTGTTAGAGGTTGATTACATACCTGTTCACTAAACACTGCTGTTTCTGTCTTTGCTGATTTCTCTAGGTTGTAATAGGTAATTGCTTCTTTGTGTTGCACTCCTTCCACTTCATTTGAACACTTGTTATATGCTGGGACCTACGGTGTTTGGGGGTTTTACCTTTTGATCCTTGTATTTGTTCATAGATTACTGTATGCCAATGTAGTATATGTTCTCATACCTCAAAGAAGTGCTATCATTCTGTATTTATCCTTCTTTGTCTGGCTTACTTTGTTTAACATAGTATTTTGAAGATCCATCCATGTTGCTGCAAAATTCATGACTGTTTCATCTCTAACTGCTATGTAGGATTCCATTGTGCATAAATACCACATCTTCATGACCCATTCATCTGTAGTTGGGCATCGAGGTTGGTTCCAGATCTTGGCTATTGTGCTGAGTGCTTCAATGAATAGTGGAGTGCATACATACTTTGGGATGAATGCTCTTCCATCTTGGGAGTGCAATTGCAGGATCATATGGCAATTCAATTCTGAGTTTACTAAGCATCCTCCAAACTGATCTCCACAGAGGTTGGACCAGGCAGAATTCTAACCAGCAGTGAATGAGAGCTCCTTTCTAACCACATCCTCGCCAAAAGAGATTGGTTCCATTATTTTTGATGTGAGCTATTCTCACTGGTATTGGGCAGTACCTCATTGTTGTCTTAATTTGGATTTCTCTAGTGATAAGTGATGCCGAGCATGTTTTCATGTGTCACTTGGTCATTTGTCTATCTTCCTTGGAAAAGTGTCTATTCATTTCTTCTCCCCATTTTTCTGTGGCTTTATTGGGTTTTATGGGGCTCACCTTTCTGAGTGCTTTGTATATCCTAGATATCAATCCTTTGTCTGATATGTCGAGAGTGAAAAAATTTTCCCATTATGTTAGTTGTCTTTTAGTTTTAGCCAGTGTTTCTTTTGCCATACAGAAACTCTTTATTTTCATGTAGTCCCATGCTATTACTCTTGCCATTGGCATTCATCAACAAAGACTTTTTTGAGATATAAGTCTTGTAGTGTTCTGCCTATTCTTCCCTCAATGAACTTTATATTGATTTAGGTCTGATTTCCAGGTCTTTAATCCATTTTGAGTTGATTTTTGTGTAGAGTGTGAGGTATGGATCGATCTTTAATTTCTTACAGGTGGTTACCCAGTTGTTCCAACACCATTTGTTGAAGAGACTGTCTTTGTTCCATTTTGGTTCTTGGATCCTTTATCAAATATCAGTTAACAGTATACTTGTGAGTATATCTCTGGATATTCTGTTCTAACCCACTGGTTGACACTCTGTCTTTATTCCAGTACTAGACTGTTTTTGATGACTATGGCTTTATAATAAAGCTTCAGGTTAGGTAAATAAATACCACCCAGTTTCTTGTTTTTCATTAAGGATTTGGCTAACCTAGGTCTTTTGTGGCTACAGATAAACTTTATAATTGATTGTTCTAGTTTCTTAAAAAATGATGTCTGAATTTGGATAGGTATTGAATTAAATTTATATAGTAATTTAGGTTAAGATAGTCATTTTGATTATGTTGATGCTTCCTACCCATGAGTAGGGGATGTTCTTCTATTTCCTTAGGTCATCCTCATTTCATTTCTGAAGCATTTTGAAGTTTTCATAGTATAGGTCTTTGACTTCTTTTGTCAGGTTTAACTACCAGATACTTGATATTTTAGATACTATTTTAAATGGGATTGACTCCTTAATGTCTTTCTCCTCTACTTTGTTATTCGTATAGAGGAATGCTATTGTCTTTTGCATATTGATTTTGTAGCCAACCACTTTGCTGTATTGTCTTATTGTTTCTAAGAGCTTTACTGTGGACTCTTTAGGGTTTTCTATGTATATCACCATATAATCTGCAAAAAGAGATAGTTTGACTTCATCTTTCCCTATTTGGATTTCTTGAATTCCCTTCTCTTGTCTGATAGTATTGCTAGTACTTCTAAAACTATGTTGAATAAGAGTGGAGAAAGTGGGCAGCCTTGCCTAGCTCCTGACCTTAGTGAAAATGTGTTACCCCCCACTTAAGGGGGCATGCACCAGACGTGGCTGTTGCCTTCCTAGTGTAGTGTCTAATATTTTTCTCCCAAGAAATATCTGCCAGAAGGCCCGCTTAGAGGTCTATCATTGTCCCTTTGTGTGGATCACTGGCGATATTTCTGTCATACTTCCTACATGGCTGTGACATTACATTTTCTCTTTATTTGGCCACTATAGAAATCTGGCCTCAGCTTTCCTCCAGACAAAGAAATGTCAGTGCCAAAGTCCGACTAAAGTTCCCTGCTGGTTTAGAATATTTGCAACTCAAAGCTCCTCAGCTACTTTTGAGCTTCAAAGCAGAATGATTTCTGTCTCGATAACGCCCTCTATCACTTTGAATACCTGCTTGCAAACAGGTTTGGTCAGTGTAGAATTGGTTTATTTCACTAGATATAATTATTGTATCCCTTTCTTTAGTGCTCTTCTCTTTCTATTATCAGATCATAGGAACTGGGTCTTAGCCCCTAGCTAGAATATTTGTTATCAGGAATAAAACCAGGATTCCTGCTATCCCTTAATTTATTTACATCAGTAATAACACCTAATAACATCTAGGGCCAGGAATCTTCTTTGATATGTAAGGATTTAGTCTTCCTTTTATCTTCTAACTGAAACCTATTCTACCCTAAGATTACAAACCACCTAAAGTTATGTGTATGTGTTCTGAAAACAAACAATGTACATTATGAGAAGGAAAGGAGATTTTCCCATGAAAAGTTCTTTTTGGGTTCAAAGTTCTCTTTCCCTTTAAGAGCAGTCACAAGTTAGAAGCATCAGGAGGCCTGATAAAACCATTCCCCTCAATTCTCACATAGGGTCTGTTTTTCTTTAAGATTAAAGTAAGCTAGCTACCCCCCATTCTTTAGGGTAGGAATGCAACCCAAGGTGTGAACAAA